>JADBJO010011210.1:10000-22500 GCA_016801955.1 Conus betulinus
CAAAACAACACCATTGCTCAGCTCACAACCGTAAAGTACAATTCAGAACCACGTTCTAAATGTGTTCAAACCGATCCAGAACAGAAAATGGTAAAGAAGAGCGCGAAACACGACCTTACCTACGCTCAGGTGACCGCACAACGCGCCGTTTCAACATCAAACAGGAAAGAAAAAGAAGAGGATAAAAAACTAAAGCCAAAAAAACGATCTGGAACACAGAAGACAGCTTCTCATGACGTCAATCCCAATGATAGCGTCATCACGTCACAGACTGCTCAGAATCGAACAAACATAAGACACAACTTGGAAAGGAAAGTGAACAAAGCTAATGAAGATCTCCCAACTGTTCTCGTCCTTCATGATTCTGTTTTGAACGGTGTGAAATGCCCCCGACTTGGTCGATCTTATGGTTTCAAAACCGTTTCCAAAAAATCTTCCACTACAAAGGACTTACTGCCCACGCTGAGACAAACCTTGTCGTCAATGGATACAGAAGTTGATGCAATTGTTATTCATTGTGGTCTCAATGATATTCAACAAAAAGACGTTGCGTCCTCTAGCAAACTCTTTGCGGACACCATTAAAACCATCGCTAAAGAGCATTCACGTGCCAGCATTGTGATCAGTAAAGTGGCTCCTGTTTCTAACCCCGAAATAAACATAAACCGCGAAATGTTCAACGCGGTTATAAACTCAGAACTATTCAAAGTTCCCCAAAGTGTCTGTCATCAGCCATGAGAATCTCCTTGCCAGCCCCAGAACACTGAAAGACGGACCACACAGTCGAGTTTCATCCACTTAATGGATGCGTTTTTCTGAGAGTGTTGCTCAAATTTCCTGACCAACACTGCAGGTGCCTGTATCTCTCGGGCCTGGTTGACGCCGGGATATATTATGAAAGGAAGCGTAGAGTACAGCCCTGTCATGTAGTCTCAGACCGAAATGGAAATCCGTAGCATCATCTAATCATCCTCATTCTCATCGATCAGCATTAAAAAAAAAAAAATGTCTCAAGTTCTTCTGGCCCTTCATGCCCTGCTCTCATGGTGAGTCAGTGGTTGTGCTACTTCTAGGCCTTGCCTTTTGTAAAAGTGTTCTCTATTGCGTTACTGTTACTGACTAGTTCATTGTTGGGGAATCGTCTTTTTATCTTTCATTTGAATAATCATTTTGCAATTGTGCCTCCCTTGAATGTCCATTGTAAAATTTTGATGGCAAAGAAGACTGACATTAATATACTACAATGGAACTGCCGGTCGATTAACAAGAATTTGGTAAATCTTCAACAACATCTTGAAGCCAGCTCCTACATGGTCCTTATTCTTCAATCACTAAATGTGTCTAAAAACGACTTGCCACGGCTGGATCGTTTCGTTTCTTTTACCCACCTGTGGTACAAGAAACTGGTGACAATGAGAAAGTCTCGCAGCATTTATATAAATGACCAGTTATTTTACCATCCCCTTCAGTCACCTATACCTGCTGGCACCTCAGACTTGTATTCTTGTGCAGCTTCTGTTCACTTTTTGACAATTCTCTAGTCTTAAACATTGTCTCTGTGTACTTCCCAAAAGGAGTCATTGATAGCAATTCAGACTGGCTACATAATTTAACTTTCAAAGTAGTAAATGGTTAATTGCAGGGGACTTTAATGAACATGCTCCTTTCTGGGATAGAACTTGCACGAAAGTCAGCTCAAACCGTTTAGTGGAGAACATATCAGACTCTCCACTCGTCCTGTTAAATGATGGAAGTATCACGAGACTGTGATATCCCTAGTCACAGATCATCTGCAATCGACTTGTCTTTAATCTCCCCATCAATGGTCCCGAGCTGTACATGGCAAATTTATGATAACACTTTAGGGAGTGATCATATTCCCATAGTTATTTCTCTGAGAGGATTTGTAGTGAGTCAAGACGACAGTAAAGATAAAATCCCAAAGTTTGATTACAAGCGAGCTGACTGGGCCAAATTTTCATCTGTGCTATCTTCATATGACGTCAATTCGTTTGATAAATCTGACATAGAATCTATGTACAGTCATTTTACTATCTCACTACTGCACGCAGCCGGTGAGGCAATTCCGATTCTTAGTCAATCAAAATCTCTCTCTCAAACACACGGGTAAAGTGTGGTGGACAGAATCTTGCAGAAACGCTGTCGATATAAAATAAAAGCACGTTTTTAAACAGTACGCAAAAGTAAAAAAGGGTAAAAGGGAGCATACCAGTTAAAACTGCCAAGAATCATAGGAATAAAGTAATTGAAAATGCTAAACGCGAGTACTGGTCATCATTTTTTTTTTAATGAAATAAGTGAACAACAAAGATATCAACAAAATTTGGAAAAAGATCCATGAAATGAAAAACGGAATCCATTTACCTGCATATCCAATCATAATAGGAGCTGAAAAAATTTCCTTCGGCATATCAAAAAGCAGAATCATTTGCTGACATGTTTTCCAAAAACAGCTCCTTCTGTAGTTTATCAGACAAATGCAGAGCTATGAGGGAAAACCAATCTAACGAAGAAATGTACGCCGATCCTGACGAAAATAATGATCATTATCTAAATGCTGATATTACTTTTCAGGAATTACACTCTGCTATTTCTTCATTGTCTAATAAGAAAACGTCTGTTGGTTTAGATGCCATTTCTAATGAAATGTTAAAACATATACCACAAAATTTTGTTTTACTTTTACATGAAATTATCAATAAATGTTGGATTGAAGGGGACATACCTTCCATATGGAGAGACTCAATTATTGTTCCCATTTTAAAGAATGGAAAATCAATGACAAACACAAATAGCTATCGACCTATAGCTCTTACATCTCATGTCTGTAAACTAATGGAGATAATTGTTCTAAACAGATTGACATACTATTGTGAAAAAAATGGCATTATCCCTGCAAACCAGGCTTTTAGAAAGGGCAGGTCTACTATTGATCATCTTGTAAAGCTAACTACGCAAATTAAACACCAGTTTTTGCTAGAAGACAAAACGTTCTCGCATTTTTTTTTCGATATCAGCAAGGCATTTGATCAAGTTTGGCATGATAGGCTTTTATATAAATTAAAAACTATAGGTCTCTCTGGTCATATTTATAAATTTGTTAAAACATTCCTGACCAACAGAAGTATTCAGACAAGAATTGGTAATACTTATTCATCCAAAAGATTACTAGATATGGGTATCCCCCAAGGCTCAGTGATCGCGCCCCTCTTCTCTTTAATATTTTAACTAATGATTTACCTAAATGCATTTAAAAAAACTTTAGCTTAATTCAATATGCGACGACGACATCTGCCTATGGTTGAATGCCACATTAAAAAAGAACACATCAAAAAGATCTGTTAATTATAAGAAGAATATATCAAAGAGAGTTAGACAACATTGCGAACTTCATGTCTGATAATGGCTTATGCCTGTCGGCTGAAAAATCCCGTATGATATTTTTGATGCAGGAGGGTCTGCTCACAATACTCCTAACTTCAAAGTACATAATACTACATTGAGCTACACTTCTGAGATTAAATTCCTTGGTGTGCATCTTATGTCAAATCTTTCTTGGAATTTTCACTTGGAACATATAATAAATCAAGCGAGAAAATCTCTTAATCTGCTCAAAGTTATAAGCAAACAAAGTTGGGGCCAGGAAACAAAAAGTTTAATACATCTTTCTTCTGCTTTAGTTAGATCCAAATTGTCATATGCACAAGAGGTCTTTTTTAGTGCTCCTAAGTACTTATTAAAAAAGCTTCAGTGTATAGACTCTAAGGCATTCAGATTAGCGCTTAGTGTTCCATTTCATGCTTCAGCTTTAGGAACATACCATGAAGCTGGTGTCTTACCTCTTGATGACCATCGCGAACTAGCCTGCGCTAAGTACATTCTTCGCTGCTCAACTATTCAAAGTGCTAACCAAACGGAACTGGATATAGGTCTGATGTAGACTTTCCTAAACGTGCGAAAAACATTCGAGCCACTAAAACGATACTCACATATTCTTCTCACTTGTTGACAAATTCAGGTATCAATCATAAAAAGCTTGCTGTGCGTTTTCCCGTAAGTCCCGTACCAAACTGGGAGCTCTTCAAACCAAAATTTGATTATAACTATACTACTATATCTAAAACTGATAACATTAATATTCTAGCTTGCGAAGCAAAATCACATATCAATGATTGTTATCGTCACTTCGTAAAAGTCTATACTGATGGGTCTCTATTAAACAATAATGCTGGTTGTGGCTTTGTCATTCCATTTTTAAAAATTGAAAAGTCCTTTCATCTTGGGGCAAATCTGTCTATCTTTACAGCCGAACTAATAGCAATATTAATGGCCGTAAAGTACATAAATGATTTATCATTTGACTTTTATGGTATTCTCTTCTGTGTAGATTCCAAGTCAGTTCTTCAAGCTTTAGAATCTACAAATTCAAAAATCGTGCGTGCTGAAATCATATCTGAAATTAAAGTACTTATTCACAACCTCATGTCAAGAGGTATAACAGTTAATTTTTGTTGGGTTCCTTCCCATTGCTTCATATCCGGAAATGAATGGGCTGACAGGATTGCTCGAGCAGGTGCAAACAATTCTGACAATACTACTACTACTATTCATATTCCCTTGAGCTTACACGAAGGATATTCTCTTTTACAAAGAGCCTCTTTTGAAAAATTTGAGGAATACTACAAAGAAAGTGTTCTTCCCCGAATACACACAACCCGACTCTTCTATACTTTGTTGTACGAACTCTCGAGCAAGTAATCTTTTAAAAAGGGCTTCCTCAGTAAATCCAGTAAACCGTAATACAAAAATAGGATTATATCCAAGACACAGTAAAAACAACTCCTGTCTTATTATTTCGGTTGAAAATAAATGCATTCAGAACAAAATATGTCAGAATATTCGATGTGCTTGCGGCGCCCTTGATAATTGTACAACAACACACGTTCTATACTTTTGCCCCTACTTTGATTCCGATTTGTCAGAATTTAGAAAGGATGCTTCAAAGTGCATATTCCAGGATACCATGTCTCTTTTTTAAATTTTGTACGAATTCTTATGTTAAGCCCAGTTGGCACAATCCTGTAATTGCTGTTTCATGATCTTATTTTGTACAGTTGTTTTTGTTTTTACTTTTGATGTTTTTTTTTTTTTTTTTTTTTTTTTTTTTTTTTTTTTTTTTTTTTTTTTTACAGTTTAATTCTTACTTAGAGTTTCTCCTACACACACACACACACACACACCTTGTCTAATATCACATTAAGTGAAAAGACGTTAAATTGTTTCTTTTAAAGTTTCTTTCTTTCAAAGTGAGGTGAATGCAGGCGGAAATTGACACAAACTTAAAAGGAACAATTATTGTGCCGCCAAGTGAATCAGACAAAGAAAGAAACAATCAAACAAACGAACAACCAACCTACCAAGCAACCGACCACCCATCCAACAAAACAACCATCCATCCAACCAACCAACCAACCAACAACAAACCGGTCATCAAACCAACCAACAAAAACCAACCAACCGACGAACCCACAAACCAACGAACCAACCAACAAACCAAGGAACCAACCAACAAACCAACCAAAAACAACCGAAAACCAAACAAGAAACCATCCAACCAATCAACAAACCAACCAAGAAACCATCCAACCAACCAACAAACCAAGAAACCAACCAACAAACCAAGAAACCAGCCAACAAACCAACCAACAAACCACCCAACAAACCAACCAACCAACCAACAAACCAACCAACTAACCAAGAAACCAACGAACAAACCAAGACACCAACCAACAAACTAACCAACCAACCAACCAATTAATCAACCAACCAACCAAACAACCAACCAACCAACTAACCAACCAACTAACTAGCCAACAAACCAGTCAACAACAAAACCAACAAACCAAGCACCAAACCAACAACCAGCTAAACGTTTCTTTCATTCGTTTGGGTGCATGACAATTTTCTTTTAAATTTGTGGTTTTCTTTGTTTTTTTTTTTTTTCCTTTTTCTTTTTTTTTTTTTTTTTTTAAACAATCGTTTCGTTTTTTTTTCTATTGGCGGCCTTGCAATTAAAAACACAGTTTTTTTCTTTCTTTTTTCTTTTTTTTTCTTTCTTTCTTTCTTTCTTGCTGTTTTCTCTTTCTTTCTTTCTTTCTTTAAAATTTGTGCCCTGTTGCTACGTCTTTGTGCGCCTTTACATCAGATTTTCCGTGATACATAAGTTTGACGTAAATATGTCTTATTCTTTAGTGGAAGCCTTCTGTATAATTTTTGTGCTGTGCTACCCATTATAGGAGATTGTTTCTTTGCAGATCTGAGGTAACCTCCTTTTCAGCTAGCAAACAGATGGAGCCTGATGAACTGTCCAAAGAAAAAAATGTACATGGCTTTCAGCAGCTGATCCCACTTCAGGATCTCAAGCTTCATTTTTTTGCCTCAAACGCCCGTACAGCCACCTCAGTTTTGAGACTGGCTTAATACACAAATCTTTTAAAAAAATCTTTTTTTTTCCTTACTTTTTTTTTTTTTTTGTGCCAGACATCAAGAAATTTTTCCCAAAATAATATGTAAGCCTCATTTCATTTAGACCCGCTATTTTTTTTTTCTTCTGGAACCAGACTAAAATCCTTTAAACGGCTGCAAAGTCTGTATCAGAACTTTCTTGTTTGTGTGCTTGCTTGCTTGTCTTGTGCATCTTTGACTGTGAAACAGAAACTGAATATTAAAGTTTTTTTTTAAAGAAAATAAAGAAGAAAGAAAAGACTATATCAGAACTGTTTCCATAAAGAAAAATGCATCAGATGGTAATGAAATGTCTAAGAAACATAAAATCACGCTCTTGCATTCACAAGTATATTCTAATTTCCTGTCGTCTTCATGCGAGATATGGACCCCACGGCAGATATGGAAAGGAGAATTCAAGTGACAGAAATTAGGTGTTATTAAGGCAAGATGCTAAACACCAGATATACTGATCACATACATATGAGCAAGCAGATCAAGCAGCACATCAAATCAAACCACACCAACATCTACTGCCATCAGTGAAGGAAAAGAAACTACATTGGTTAGGCCATGTACCAAGATCCACCGGCCTTTCTGAAACAATCCTCTAAGGAACTGTTGGAAGAGGGAGACGAGCAGAAGACAGAATTAAAAAAAGCGATGGACTGACACCATTTCTGCATGGACAGGTCAAATATTTGCACACACCCATGCCCTGACCGACTTGTTCTTCAGAGTGGCGATCCAGTGACTGTTTATGGAGTGAAGAAAGAAGAAGAAGAAGAAGAACGAAGAAGAAGAAGAGAAAGAGGAGGAGGAGGAGAGGAGGAGAGGAGGAGGAAGAGGAGGAGAGAAGAAGAAGAGGAGAGAGAAAGAAGAAGAAGAAGGAGGAGGAGGAGGAGGAGGAGAGGAGGAGAGAGGAGAAGAAGAAGAAGAAGAAGAAGAAGGAGAGGAGGAGAGGAGGAGGAGGAGAAGAAGAAGAAGAAGAAGAGAAGAAGAAGAAGAAAGAAGAAGATTGATTGATTGATTGAACCTTTATTGGGTAAAGAATTAGGCACATTAAATGCCTTTTTTTACAAGTCTGCTGCACTAAACAAATAATGGACGGTTAAAACAAGTTAAACGCTGCAACATGAAACAATTACCAATCAATAATAATTTGATAGCACAACTAACAACGTATTTTACACACACCCACACACACACACACACACACACACACACACCACACACCCACAGAGACGAGAAAAACCGACCGAGAGAGAGAGAGAGAGAGAGAGAGAGAGAGAGAGAGAGAGCGGGGAGGGAGAGTCAAGGGGAGACGCACACACGCACGCGGGCACGCACGCACGCATGGACGCGCGCACATACGCACACACAGAGGCATATTTGCAGATTTGTGTTGTACGCGCGTGTTCACACACAAAGACACACACAGACACAGACAGGAAAAGAACAACAAGAAGCAGAATATATTAAGGAAAAAATGTTAAATTTGACGTGGGGGTGGGGTGTGTGTGTGTGTGTGTGGTGTGGGGGGGGGGGGGGGGGGGGGGTTGTGGCCAAAAGAAGTACAACGTACGTGTACGGTCAGAGTGCCCTGTGTTTAATCACGAAAGTCGTCTGGAGGCATCCTATCTATATTACATATCACTCAGTGATAAGAAATGGAGCAAAATGTCTTGTGTACCCATGTTTGGGTTGTGAGGACAAGTCCTGACGGGGAAGAGTTGTGTCATTCGTCGTCCTACACCCAAGACGAGGTGACATTGCGTGAAACGTGCTTTCGTTTGTTCCTAGGTGGTCGTTTGTGCACTCAGGTTGAGAGTGAGAGCGGGGCCACGTGTGAAATTGGAAATGGGGTCAAATTACAGAGTGAATTGCTGTTAATTGCGATGGTCGACGCCAGAGGTGGCGAAAGATTTCTGTTTCTCCATTTAGCTGCAAGAAGACTGAGTGCGTAATCTATTGGTTATTTCAGGTGTAACACACTATTTTATTCTAGACAGGAGCGCGCGCGCGCGCACACACACACACACACACACACACACACACACCACACACACACACACACACACACACACAAACACAACAACATACCAACACACACACACATACACCACACACATACACACACACACGCACACGACCATCTCTCTCTCTCTCTCTCTCTCTCTCTCTTCTCTCTCTCTCTCTCTCTCTCTCCTCTGTGTGTGTGTGTGTGTGTGTGTGTGTGTGTGTGTGTGTGTGAGTGTGTGTGTGCTTGCTCGCGCGCGCGTGTACGTGTTTGAAGTATCGTTCCGGAAAAGGTAGTATGTTTTCCATTCCAGGAAGAACTGCATGTAGCTACATCCACATGTGTTCCTGGAAGAAAAGAAACGCACATCGACAGAGAAAAAAAGCTCTCTCTGAATTATTGATTGAAAGCTTTTCTGTGCTTGGATTATCTTCTCTTACAAAGTTAGATTGTCGATATTGCCAAGTGGGCCTTTGAGTTAGTCATGCGCTCAGGACAACAAGCACGGATGATGGGCTACTTTTAATTTGCCTCTGGGGCATGAACGAGGGATGACAATTGTTTGAACTTTCTTATATTATTGATAAAGTGAACGCAGACGGTGACCCATTTTGTCTGCTGAAAACGAAGGCTTCGTGTAGGGTATTGACTGAAGTGGGAAAGGACTTTCAGCGTTGTCTGATCGAAAGTTGTGTCCATGATTAAAACAGCATTCGCGCATACAGGTAAACAAATCGCACGCGACGAGATTTTTGTGTGTTGTTTGCTGTTGTAACGCTGTGTGTGTGTGTGTGTGTGTGTGTGTGTGTGTGTGTGCGTGTCTGTCTGTCTGTCTGTTTGTGCTCTCTCTTTCTTTCCTTCTCTCTGTGTGTGTTTTGGTGTGTGTGTGTGTGTGTGTGTGTGTGTGTGTGTGTGTGTGTGTGTGTGTGTGTGTGTGTGTGTGTCTGTGTCTGTCTGTCTGTCTGTCTGTCTGTCTGTCTGTCTGTCTGTCTGTCTGTCTCTCTCTCTCTCTCTCTCTCTCTC
The DNA here is from genome assembly GCA_016801955.1 of Conus betulinus. Taxonomy (NCBI): domain Eukaryota; kingdom Metazoa; phylum Mollusca; class Gastropoda; order Neogastropoda; family Conidae; genus Conus; species Conus betulinus. The sequence continues at coordinate 19,569 of JADBJO010011210.1, forward strand.
TCTCTCTCTCTCTCTCTCTCTCTCTGTGGGATGGGGTGGGGGAGGGAGGAGGGGGTCATCTTTCGGGTTTCTTTTCTCTCTACAAAGTCTCATTTTGATGCTGATTTTGTAATAATAATGGTGATCACTTTGCTACTCAGTTCACGCTTCTCTCGCCACCTTCTCTTGCTTTTACGGCTACAAGTTGTTCAGCCCATATAGTTTCAGATCTGGCAATATACGAAGGTGGATGATGGATAACTATATTCAGGAGTTACTGTTTGTTCCCTGAAGACCTGGGTTTCCTTTGCTTGGAAGGAGAGTCATTAATGTTATGTCTCACCTGCATGTGACGCAATGTACCGTAGCCATATAGTCAGAGCGTTTGCCTGTGTTGCTGAGGATAATGAGTTCGAACCACTTATGGAATCGGATTTTTTAATGTTTCAAAACCCTCTGTCTACGCAGCAGTAACAGAGTACCTGACTCAGTTCGGGGCAGGTTAAAAGCGGTGGAAGGAGAGGGATTGGAGCAGGCATACAAGCAAGCAATAAATCAAGGCATCAGTAAATTGATAAATGTTACTACACATGCAGTCCAGACAACAGTCAGAGTTGGCAGTTTCAGTTCATTTTTTTTTTATTGCTCAAAGCTGCCTAAAGCTCTTGAATCATATCCCATAAACTTGTCAATTTTCAACGTTTACTTAGTAACGGTAATAGTAACTTTATGTGCAGGATTCTGTATACTTTCGTTTGCATTGGAGTCAGTAATGATGATGATGATGATGATGATGATGATGATGATGATGATAGTAGTGGTAGTAGTAATTGCAGTAGTTGTCGTAGTTGTAATAGTATTTGTAGAAGAAGTAGTAGCAACAGCAGCAGTAGCAAAAGGACGTAATAATAATGAATGTATTCATAGCACATTATTTAGATTCCCTCACCCTCCCTCCCTCTCTCTCTCTCTCTCTCTCTCTCTCTCTCTCTCTCTCTCTATCTCTCGCTGTGTGTGTTTGTGTGTGCGTGCGTGTGTGCGTGCGTGCCCGTGCGTGCGTGCGTGTGTGTGCATGTGTGCGCGTGCATGGGTGCGTGAGTGCCCGTGCGTGGGTGCACGCGCGCGCACGCACGCACGCTTGTGTGTGTGTGTGTGTGTGTGTGTGTGTGTGTGTGTGTGTGTGTGTGCGCGCGCGCGCGTGCGTGTGTGTGTGAGCGAAGCGAATGGATACTACATAGTAAAGGAATCAGTAGTAAATATGAGAACAGTAACTCACTGCGCAGGAATCTGTTACAATGAACGTAGTGACTTTCATTCTGAGCTGATGGTGAAGTGTATCAAATGTTACGTTCGCGATAACACATTCTCTCCCTTCCAGTTCATGTTATTTTCTGTATTGCGTCTATGCTCCCTCAGTTGCAGTACACTTACGCTCATTCTCACCAGGTTGTCTTGTCTTAGCACTGGAAGTCTGTGCTGCTTCCTGTCACCCCTCACAGAGCCATCACCAGGTTTGTCCTGTCACAGCCCCAGCAGTGGGTGTCTGTGCTGATTCCTGTCACCCCTCATAGAGCCATCACCAGGTGTGTCCTGTCTCAACACCAGCACTGGAAGTCTAACATTCCCGTCACCCCTCATAGAGCCATCCCCAGGTGTGTCCTGTCACAACACCAGCACTGGAAGTCTATACATTCCCGTCACCCCTCATAGAGCCATCACCAGGTGTGTCCTGTCTCAACACCAGCACTGGAAGTCTATACATTCCCGTCACCCCTCATAGAGCCATCCCAGGTGTGTCCTGTCACAACACCAGCACTGGAAGTCTATACATTCCCGTCACCCCTCATAGAGCCATCCCCAGGTGTGTCCTGTCACAACACCAGCACTGGAAGTCTATACATTCCCGTCACCCCTCATAGAGCCATCACCAGGGTGTGTCTTGTCACCGCGCCAGCACTGGAAGTTTACGGGGAGCAGTCAGTATACAGTTCATATCTTCATTCCAGCTGCTCATGGGAAGACAGATGATATATTTCTCTTGAAGAGGTATACTTACAATCAATGCGTCATGAATAAGACTAGATCTAAAACGAGGATTATCTCTTAAAGAAAACACGTGTATCTTTCTTAACAAACAGCGAAAATATGTCATATTCAGTACGGCAGAAAAATACAAGAATACAGTGCAAAACAACCAGAGAGCCTGTTGTGTAAGAAATATCACAGTTTATTGCCTTAAGTGGTCTTGATGGAATTGTGTTGCGTCACGTCCTAAAAAGAACCCAGAAGACGTGTCACGCGTCTTACTGCAAATTCGAAACTCGAGTATGTTTTCAACTATATTTATTCCGTCGCTATGCGCAAAACTTACAATGAAAAGCCATAAAATGTGGATTGTTACTGTAAGTGGATAACGCCTTCATTAAAAAAAAAAGTATCAAAAGTAGCCGGAATCATTTGATGTTGTAGAGCCTTGAGCAAATTAAGCAAAGGTATAACATGGTTCAAACGAAAAGTCGAACAAAAATCGGCTATAGATTTAAGCAAGCGAGCACATAACGCATACCTCAGGCAGATCGGTAGTCCTGGTTTCCTTGGTTCCTGAACTTAGAGGAAATGACACTGCGTTTAACTGATCAAACTGGCAATACGAACAGTTAGGTGGTGTGGATTCCAAGATATCGCTTCTTTCAGGGCTTCTCTGAAGCGGGCCCCACTGAGACAGTAGAGGAAAAAATTGGCACAATGGTTGACTTGGATGAGGTAAAAACCTATGGCAAAGAGCAAGGCTTGCCTCGCCATGTTCATGGGACTGTTGTCAAAGAGGTCAAGGTCCTGAAAGGTCTGATCCAACATCATGTAAATGGTCAGAGGCAGCGTGCAGGCGATGATGCTGGCGGAATCGATGATCAGCATGAGAGAGAGCTGACGACTCTTAGAAGACGTCTTCTGA
>JADBJO010011210.1:27500-35000 GCA_016801955.1 Conus betulinus
TTTCACACTATTGAACCATTGAATTTGGATCAAATCTATGGTCTGGAATCTTTGAGCCGATGTTAAGAACATCTACATCCTGTAGTTAGCAACTGATGAAATACCAGTTCTTGCAGAATTCATGGCGCTTCATCCCAGTCCTGATGTATACAACTCTGTCAGATCACAAAACGGACAGCGGCTGATAAGGGATATGCACGCCATGAAACGCGGCCAGAAAATGCTCCACCTCCATAGTAGAGTTGACTGCGTCCATCTGCACAAGAATGAGCAAGTTCCTCTATAGAGTCTTGTGCCTAGAGGGACCACGAGGTAATCTCACTTCCTGAAGCTGAAGTTTCTTATGTAATATGTGTAGAGCATTGCTGTGGGCTTGTTAATTTTGCCTTCCAGTGGGTAAAAGAACTGTGTTGTCTGGTAAAATGTGCAGCATCTTGGGTACTAACAGGCTGTCGGCCAATGTGCATAGATGGGGATCCCATCGTCGTGCTCCTTCCTTTTCGTTACAACTCTCTAGATGTCACTGGAAGGGGATGAAACCACACATTGCTGAATTATTACAATAGAAAATAAATGCATCTGGTGCAAAAGCTGAATCCGGCTGCCTGGATACGAACGGTCTGACTTCGTAATTTGATAACAGATGCAAACATTTCAATGTCACATCCACTACAACATGTTATTGTCTGTTTGAATGTGACATTTTTCATTGTCCACTCTGTGTTTTCATTACATTTCCGTCACATCTGCTTTTACATTCAATTTTCTAGAATTGTATGCCAAAGTTCAGCCAGATATCTTCATCCTTCCACCAGATCCAGATTCTTTGGGCGACTGTATTACATGTTTGTGACAGAGAGCTAGCCATATTCTTCAAATAAGTGACTGCGCATAAATTGCCAGTTATAAGTTCACACATGCTGGCTACGGACTTTGTGCTTTCAACTTTTAAGGCATGTTTACAACGAACAACTCTGACACATTTATGTAAAATTGTTTTTCGGCCATAGTGTATCTTCCATGTGTTGTTTGTGTACAATAAATGATTCCCCAAAAGTCTGAAATTGCTGTTTCTACTGTACACTTTTTCGCTTTAAATTGAAGATTAGAGCCCTACTGTCTAAGCACTCTCATCCACCAAGCTGATTCGTTTAGTCCCTCCATGCAGCTTTAAAACATCTGCTTTTCTGCTAAGGTGTCACACCTTTTGCATATTCCAGACTTCTGACATATTTCAATGCCCTAGAACTACAGAAAAAAAAAAACGCTACATATTAGCCCATGACTTTCATGGTGTAGATTTGCTCCCAGCTGGCTCGTTCGGCAGTTGAGAACGGAATTTCAGAGGGTACAACTCGCACTTCGAGTGTATCGGTTTTAAATAAAACTGCCTTTCAGAGACAGTTGTTTAAATACAGCAACATTGACATGATTGTTGACATTCGTAATCAGACTCTGCGTCTAATTCTTCATGATGATTAGCATTGTCGTGTTTTCTAAATAAATGTTTACAACCAAATTCATGTGTCATTACGCATCTCCTGACAAGAATCAAGAGTTTCTCCCCCCCCCCCCCCCCACATCCTCCATCCCCCTCCCCTCCCCCCCACCCAGATTTCTTGCCTGAAGTCAAGGACTAAAGTGTCTCTTCATTACTTCCGTATCTGTTTACCATTGCATTTCAGTGTGCAAATTCAGTTTCAGTTTCCAAACAAACATGGGCCCCCCGATACAACCATTGACAGTACTTTTAATAGGTACATACATTGCAGTGAACCAAACCATTCCAGAAATATCAGAAAAGTCAGTCAGGTGCCTTAGAAGATGGCATGAAGGAGGTTTGATGACTCATTGAAGATATAAAAAGGGGAAAACAAAACCAAGCAAGCAGCAAAAGAAAGCCTGCAGATAAACAACAACAACAACAACGACAACAACAATAACAACAATCTTGTCTCCCTGACAGCAATCTGACGCCAAAGTTCCTCTAGCCTCACTATCTACTAGAGTAGCGCTTGCACAGCGCAATTGATGGAGGCTAACATCGACAAGTAAAGTTCGAAGTACAATGACTACATGCAAAAGTTGAAATATGGAAAAGAAGCTAGTTGATTAAGCGTTTGTAACATTCGTTTGGTGGGCAAATAGTTCAACGTTTGCTTTTATTCATGAAAAGGTTTGGTGTTCCATTCGCTCTTAATGATGTTGCACCCTACAGTCGGCAAGGAAAGCTGAACTTACCAACCGCATTCATTGTCGAGGTGTGCGAAGGAGCACGAGCAAGATTACTGACCATGCTTTGAGACATCGGAGAACAACAATGTGAAGACAGGCTAACACAAGCTGAAGATTGGCAGAAAATGCAAAGTGTATGAGGTAGCGGTTGTGGCAAAAAAGCCTTAAGATCAGTGAAATAAGAGACCAAACTAAAATTAAATGGAAAAGACCGGGACATACAGAAATAAAGAGGTGGGCATAGCAAAAAGAAAATAGCAAACACGTGCTTTTCGATACAGAAGATAAACAAAGATGATGCGAAAGAATCCATAGGGGCAACAGAATATGTGGGGAAACATGCTCCAAAGAAGTCACAGTTGGAAGAAAGGATAGCGTGTGGCCTCTCAGAATCAGCTTCATCCCCAGCTATGGGTATGACCTCCCCCGTCTACTTGGCCTTGAGACGCCCGATTTTCCCGGGGATGCAGTTTCAAATCCATGTGGCAACAGAGAAAAGGCGATAACAGAACGGCATCCAGGAGTCTTCAATGCAACCTTGTCACTGTAGGGTGCAAAGGGTTGAGAGCTGAAAAAAAAGACTTTATGTACAAAGTGTTAGGATGGTGAGATAACAGGCGGATTGGAACATCTCTGCTGAGGATCTTCGGCTATCCCTCTGTCCTTAGAGAAGCATGGCTAGACCACAGACATCTCAGAACAATTCGGAGGATCCAGGAAAAACCAGATGACGCTTTCAAAGACGAGATTATTGGGCTTTGTGGGCGAGTTACATGCTGTGCATTTCTCCAGCATGGTCAGGAACCAGAAAAGACAGATGCTCCCAGGATTCATCAGATGGGTAGGAGAATGGTGAGCCAGTCAGCTCCATCACCATCACGGAAAAAAAGAAAAAGGCACATCAAGACCCTCGGGCATGATCAGCAGTGCACTGTGGCAGTGGATAAGACCTCAGAAACCGAAAGCTGGAATTGAAACCACAGTGCCCAAGGACATCCTCGCTGATCACTCAAAACGGAATTTGTACAAGATCTTGATACCTGAAAGTGCTAAAGAGGAATGGAATGTAGTAGATATTTAAAGAGTCCACAAAATGTACACACTGCTAGGAATGAGCGTGCTTGAACACAAGCCTGACGATTTCGAATATATGTTCATTGACACGTTTGCTGTAAAGAAAGCAAATCGGAAGAAATTTACTCAAACATCCAGCTGGTCACAAGAGATAAATAAATTAAACTGCCAGAGAATTTGCAAATCAAGGACTAGAGAAGCTTGGGGGAGAGCCAAAATCATAACACAACACCCTCAGCAAAGCAGAATCATCATGAAGAGAACAAAAAGACAAGAGTGCTTCTTTAGAGAAGCCTGTAAGTATTCCAATGGCTTCGGAAGGACGAGACTTTGAAGGTGGTGTGTTACTCCTTGAACGAAACAGAATTGAGAGAAATAAAACCAACCAAATGACAGAATAAAGCCTGATGGTAAAAGACAGTGGCACCCCTGATAAATGCAAGATCCGATGTTTGCAGCTCGTGCTGACCACAAAGCTCCCGTGGCCCTCTGCTGATATACCACATCAGAATTAGCCCAGTGACATCAATGGAGGGAATGATTTAATGTCCCTCCCACTGTCGCTGACCCTGCTTTCTACTGTCGCAAAACAGTGTTGAAGGTATCTTCGAATCCATAGTCGTAGAGAACAAAGAGGTAAAAAGTAAAGTTATTAACCATGCCTAGACATTAGGGGGACCAAGCTATGAGGTCAAGCTAGTCTAAGCTAAAGACTGGTAGAATTCATGAAACTCCCGAAGTAGTGGATACAGAGTAAAAAGACAACTCATAGGAAAAGGACAGAGGAGACACACGGATATCACAGCTTTGATCAGCTTTGACTATCTACGCTTGGTGATTCATGCTCCCTGCAGAAGTTTGATTACACCTTTCAAAAGGGTACACATTCTCGTTTTCACTACACTGCTGTATGTATTCCGAATGATTGCCACTCGGTGTAGAGACTCAGAATGCCGTACACTCCAAAATAGACCATTTTTGTTTACCTCCAGACAAGCATTGTGCATGGGGAAAAAACCCCAGACGTCTTCGTTTCGGGGAGAGAGAAAAAATCCAACGGATGGCTCTTTCCTATCACACGTGCACAGGCAGTGTAATGCAAACATCCTCGGAGAGGGTGTAACCTGCGTTTATCACACTAGACTTGGCATGATGAACCTCATGGCAGGAAGAAAGTGGCGAGTGAGCACTCAACCTCGTCTCTCCTGACTGTGGCGTTCATAGAGGTCTGGCTAGGACGAGTTGAGGAACGGAAGCTCTCTCTCTCCCTGATGAATGCCAGAAGAGAAGAGGAGATCAAAACTGTGCATGTGCACCAAATGGAAACGTAAAGCAATTTTTCAGGCGAAGATGAATCCGGGTGCATGAGACACCCTTCAGTCATGCACGTTTTCTGTCTTTCTGTTTTCTGGCTTGTTAGGAGTTAGGGACAAAACATTTGCTCGGCGGGGACCTCCTCTCTAAGGACTTTCTGCTGTCCAGTTCTTTCGAGAGTTTCTTTTGCCACACAATGGATAAAACTATAATGTTCATAAAGTGAATTGGAAGACAAATTATATTACGTCTTCTATTGACGTTGTAAAATATGATGACAGCGTTACACAGCCTATTCATAATCAAATGCAAAACACAACACATCGGAAATTCACACTTTAATCCACACAAAATAATAAATGGCAGAGTCTGGAAATAGATGAGTAAGTTTTAAGCACAATGTTGAAATTTGCTCTGTTTTACTTATGTTAAAAATATGATGAGACTTGTAACCTTAGTACAATTTTTTTTCAGCAACTTTCTCACACAACGCTTACTCTCTCTCTCTCTCTCTCTCTCTCTCTCTCTCTCTCTCTCTCTCTCTCTCTCTCTCTCTCTCTCTCTCTCTCCTAACCGAATTACTATTTGTAATTCGTTTTCATGGATTCTGAGGACGGTTCAAATATTTAAGTTGTATTCGTGCCTATTTGGTGAAAGACTAGGAAACGGCTCTACACAAAAGACTTGTTCCCTCATCCTGTGAAACGCCATCAATGATGTGGCCTTTAGGTGTCCTGGATGTTGCCTCATCCTGTGAAATGCCATCAATGATCTGGCCTTTAGGTGTCCTGGATGTTCCCTCATCCTGTGAAATGCCATCAATGATCTGGCCTTTAGGTGTCCTGGATGTTCCCTCATCCTGTGAAACGCCATAAATGATCTGGCCTTTAGGTGTCCTGGATGTTCCCTCATCCTGTGAAACGCCATAAATGATGTGACCTTTAGGTGTCCTGGATGTTCCCTCATCCTGTGAAATGCCATCAATGATGTGGCCTTTAGGTGTCCTGGATGTTCCCTCATCCTGTGAAACGCCATCAATGATCTGGCCTTGAGGTGTCCTGGATGCTCAGCTGGAGAAGGCGAACAAGTATGCCACTCCATCCAATATCCCCGGGCTCCTATAGCACTTAGTCCTCTAAATCAACACTCGGTCAAAGTCAACCATAATTGTTATTGTTGACAGACATTTTCAGTATATAATAATTGTTTGGTGAAATGGGAAAAATCCTACTTGTCCACTCAGTAAGGGCAAACAAAATTGTGGGAACATGCACTGAATTCATACGAACCAGCGCTGACTCAAGAATGATACACACGGAGACACGACCGATTGCTTATGACAATTACATGTATGGAGACACCATGCTACCATAAATTCCAACAACAAAATTATAAATGGCAGCAGGCCGCAGATATGATGGTCTGGAACAGCCGTAACGTTAAGAGCATGGAATAAGGATTCATTGAAGTAAGCTGATGGCTAGCGTTGTATAGGAGACCTCCCAGAATAGGAAGACCATCTGGAAACATTAGTGTATCAAGAAGTGCGGCGTGAGACCGGGCATAGCACTCCATTCAGCTTTTTACCAAAACAAGTGATGCTGGTTAAAGTAGTCGTGTCATATGAAAGCAGAATGAAGAAAGCTCTCATCTACAAGACAGAAGTACACCAGCCAGGGCACCAGCTTTAGAGAATACACCGTCTTCAGGACTTGTGACATGAACAGAAAAACGAATGAATAAATGATAAATGGGCCTATACGCATCTATTGGTTTCTCGTTTTATGTCACAAGTCCTGAAGACGGTCTATGACCGAAGCGTTGTTGATATTTGTTCTGCTTTCTTTTTTTTTCTATTTAGAAATCTTCTGAGAATCCTCAAAGAACATTTAACATTTTTCACAGAAGATTTGCGGTTAAAGGAAAATCTGTTATTCCATTTTACAAACTGTTGACAGTTTTGGTTAACCATGTTTTCAGTGACGTGAAAAGTGAACTATTGCATGATGTAATGACACCGTATATGCTTACAATACAGCGTATTTGACACAATAAAATCATATAAATTAAAAGGCACGCATGTGAAACTAAGCCATTGTATCGTATACAGCACATCTTTGTTCTTCTTTCTTTTTCCCCGGCTGCAGCAGCAGTCATGACTGCGCAGAAGAGCAGACGACCTCTTTTTCCTGAGTGCCGATCGCAGTGTTTTCATCCAGAATTATAACATGGACCAATAAATGAATACTCTGTTGTTTGTACTTTATTTTCTGGGTCAACGTCAAAGCAAAGCTCACGAGAGTGAGCGGGTTTACATGGCGGAAAAATCAAGAAATGTACAGACTTATGTTACTTCAAGGTCACAGCACACGGGTTCAGCAGCTGGGTTGCGCCGCTTGGACAGCAAATCTTGAGGGTAGTATGCCGTTCGCGTCAAAAATCTGAAACCGCCGATCGACAAAAAAATAGGAATATTAAGTATAATTTAATTTGAGCATTATCACTCTTATAACTCTCACAACATGTCTATATTATTATGTTCTTCCCGTTGTTGAAAAAAATAATTTCTGTTGCAGTTAGTGGCGGGTGTTTTGGGTCAGATTGTAGACTTAGAATAGTAACTGTAAAAGAGCTTCAGAGAACGGGTTTCGCTCCTATCTGTTCATGGCACTCCCAGAGAAGTTTGTTTGTTCGCGTTAAATGTAACTGGATGGCGACATGAGAGGATACCTGAGTGAGTCGGCCCCCGATGTCTGCCAAACCACCGGCTCGTATTTGAAGCCTCTGCGGTGTTCATTTAGTTTGGTTTAATGGCAAAGTTGCACAGTCGGCAGCTTTCTCGCGCCGAAAATATAGCGTCCACAGATAGGGGAGGAG
>JADBJO010011210.1:44173-54173 GCA_016801955.1 Conus betulinus
TACCCTCAAACCACTAAAACACTAAAATCAGCAAAAATGTGTCCATTTGTAAGAAAACATACAGACTCTGCATGGTGTGTAAGAGACTGACAAAGAAAGAAAAAAAAAGTAATTGAAATTGTTTTTATTTTTTTTTTTTTTCCGCTTTTTTGGGTTTTTTTTTTGGCAGATGAAGAGGACAGTGTGAAGCACCAAAAAAATGAAGAGGTGGTTTTTCGGCCTTAGGGAAAAAAAAAAAAATCGTCACCGCCTTAGGTGCTCCATTGATCCGATAACTGAATCCACACCAAAAAAATATAAAAATAAGAAAAAAATACTGTCATCAGTATATTAATAGGAACTTAAGTAAACAGACTAACGGATTGTCAACTTGTGTGATAGCAAGGAAAGGGTAAAGGATGATAACATGAAAGCTCCTTTAACACAATGAAGACGGCATGTAGATGACAGAAATCTAGGACTACAGTTAGAAGAAAAGAGCAATTCCTTACCCCAGTCCTCTCTGGAAGTTGATATTAGTAATGCCAGAAACGTGATGAGATAAGCACATGCACTGTCCGGACTAAAGTATGGATCAATATGTCAGTGAGACACTGTTTCAAGACGTGGAGTGAACTGTCTGGACATTCGAGAAAGCCAAGTCAACAGAAGTTGATTACATGTCAACAAAACCGGTAGTTGATAAAGTGCTGATTGCTGCCCGAGTTAAAGGTGCAGTGTGTGTTTTGTGCAGAAATCATCTAAGCACTGGTGGCTATTTTCAAGAGATGTAAAATGAATATGATCAAAGAACTGGACAAGAGCAAACACACAAAAAATGAATTTGTCAACTTTCTTCCTACTACATGGTCCATGAGTAAAGTATCAGGAACCCTTCAGGGGGAAAGAAAAGAACTTTTAGTCCTGCAAAAGAACTGCAGCAAAAAAAAAAACAACAACGAAAAAAACTCACATCAAATAGAAGTATAACAGAACCAATGTGTAAACTAGGACCTTTGACAGGAAAGCATCCCCAACACCACCAGTCTGACTTCTACCTCAACCTCATTGTAAGAAGAAAGCTTGGGTAATTAAACTGTTGTCAACTATTGCCTTCATATCTGCCTGTGACGGAATGGAGCACTTAGGCGATGCATATGAGACTGCTGGGGGTGACATACGTATAGTGGTTGGATGTCACACACCCTGGCAGTATCAATAAACACAAAGTAGCCATTCAGAGATGCAGACTGGGTTGTGGAGTAAGTGGTATGTTGGGGACAGAATACAAAGAGAACAGTGACCAGGATGGAGACTCCACACAAAGATGTGTTTTTCGTCTCTGGTGAGAATGAGAGAGGTGGGAGAAAGCTGGAGGGAACTGACATATCACTGCACACCCGACGACGCTGACATAGCAATCGTCTTTCAGTCTGTCTATTTCTCTGTCAGTCTGACTGACTAACTGACTGGCTGGGTATGCTTCTAGCTGTCTGTCTATCTAATCATTTGTCTTCCTCTGTCTCTGTCTGTCTGTCTGTCTGTCTGTCTCTCTCTCTCTCTCTCTCTCTCTCTCTGTCTCTGTCTCTCTGTCTGTCTATCTCTGTCTGTTTCTCCCCCCCCCTCTCTCTCTCTCTCTCTCTCTCTCTCTATCTCTCTCTCTCATGTGTGTATGGATGTGTGTTTTTTTTTTTCTCTCTCTCTCTCACTCTCTGTGTGTGTGTGTGTGTGTGTGTGTGTGTGTGTGTGTGTGTGTGTGTGTGTGTGTGTGTGTGTGTGTGCGTGCGTGCGGGCGGGCGCGCGCGCGCGCGCGTCTTTGTGTGTGTGTGTGTGTGTGTGTGTGTGTGTGTGTGTGTGTGTGTGTGTGTGAGCGCGTTTTGTCCATGAATTCGCGCACATGCATCTAAGTGTGTGTGTGTGCGCGCGCGCGCGCGCGCGCAGCGCGCGCGCGCGCGCGCGCGCGTGTGTGTGTGTGTGTGTGTGTGTGTGTGTGTGTGTGTGTGTGTGTGTGTGTGTTTAATTTGCTATATTGATAACTGCAGGAAATATCCATGTCAACCTACTGTAAAATATAAACTAATTTCTCATTTTCATCTTCTCTTATCATTTTTTTTTGGTAATTATTATTAATGTTGTTGTTGTTATCATTATTGTCATTATATTATAATCATAATCATCATTACTATTACTATTATTACTCATACTATTAATTTTGCTGTTGTTGTTGTTATCATCATCATCATCATCATCATCATCATCATTATTATTGTTGCTTTTTTCTTCTTCTTCTTCTTCTTCTTCTTTGATCATCATCTTCATTTACTGTCTCATTTCTTCAGGATGTGAACGTCGCGCATTCACAGACAGCCAGTTAAAGATGTGCTTTCAGTGAGTTCCCGACGTAAACTTTGCTTCCAGAAGAAATGGGCCAACTGAAACAAATGCGCTGAAGGTGTGCAAAAAAAAAATATGTTAGTGTGTTTTGTATTGAAAATAGAGGGCATACTAAGATTTCCTTTTAAAGCCTTCGACATGGGCAGGCATGTGCAGCAAACCCAATGAAACCAAGAGGCAGAAAGGCATCTATGCCTACACTTAGGATCACACAGGTGCCCCTTTCATTGGTCGACTTACACTCCTTTTGACCAGACATAGCTATAGGATTTTCAAAGATCGATGTTGCGGAGATCACTTTGGTACTGGTGATGTTTATCACCAGCGTGATGTTGAGGCTCTGTTGACATGGACTTCTTGAGAATTGTGAATCCTGTGTGTTATTTTGCGAAGATTCCTTCTGTCTACGCTTTGACCCTGCTGAGGAGGATCCTCAATATCACTTTACTAGATAGAAAGATCAAATTGATGATCATGTCATCTAGTCAGTCACACATGTTCGTCCCTAAGTATTACTATTGTTAAGGATTTTGTCCATTCCTATCACTACGATTCCATTTATCATATCCAAGATATTTTGCCCATATCTTTAGCTACAGTTCCATTTATTGTATTACTCGATACATTATTCTTCCTCCTTGAATGACTTCTGGGAGCCCAAACTCAAGTCATCAATTCAACATATTCAATCACTACACTCAAACACCACCTGCTCACAAATTTCCACATTGGCGAGTCTTCAGGGTGCCCATGCGGTACAGCCCCAGTGACTGTGGAACACTTCTTGCACATATAAAGCTAACAGCTCCATGGATCTCTGGAGAGCTTCCATCTTCGTCAGTGCCTTTGAGGTTCCTGTCTGAGTGTACGACGATGAAGAAGAAGTCTCAAGAGTTCTCTGGTTTTTTTTTTTTTCATTCCTATCTTATTAACTGAGTTTTTTTTTTTTTTTGCTTACCAGATTTTTAAGAACGCTTATCCCGTTTGCTGTATTCAGATTGTTTTTAAGAACCCTCTATGTTTTTCAACTCAGATAAGATCTTCCGCATTATTTTCAGGAAGTTTTCTATGGCTGCGTTTAAACTATGCACCATTGCATTTCTTAATCTTTATTTTTTTTTTTTGATGTTGCTTGTACATTCTGAGAACTGTGAAGACTTAACTTTGAAAAAATCTGCTGAATATATTTCTGTTCAATGCATTCAACGGCGATCGTACCTTGTTCTCTTTGAGAAAAGCGTGTTAGCTTGTTCTGCAGTTTTTTAAGCTTTGTGCCCTTCAAAATGGAAGCACTGTCATAATGTCATCAACACATAAATTTACAAGTCAAATCATATTTTTGTACAACTTTGTTGAGTTTCTTTTACGAACAAACACATGTATGCAGTCAAATGCGTGCTGCAGACATTGCTCTCTTCATCCATTAGTATAAAATAATTCAAAGTTCCTGTTCGGGCATAACAAACACCACACAGAACTACATTAACTATTATGGAAAACAAATCAACTTCTTTTTCTCGTATTTCCCATATACCGCGTGAATGATTCCGCCCCAAACGATAAGAATTCAGGTAGTACGTAAACATGGCCGACAGAAGTAACGTCACCGTCTATAGTCGAACTTCTAATAACAACCTACACAATATCACTATCGCTCTGTGCAGGGATGTGTTGCACCGCATTTAGACTTTCCTTCCGAGATCCGTATAGTTTCTTTCTTTTCTCTGCACACAGATTATGCCCGCTGTTCCTGTTTTGCAGAAGAGTTCCTAATGTGCGTTTTGTCTTTCCTTGTTTTAACTGTGTCTGCTGTGGTAAACCTCATACTCTCAGTCTGGAGAAAAAGGGTAATGTCATCACAAATCAACCAGTTTCAATCGTAAAAAGCCTTTACGCATTTCCGAACTTTAAACGTTACTTTTCATTGGTGGGATATGTACTGAATTATCATAAGCGTCTATCTTTTTTTAGGCCTGGTGGCCCAAACAGCAAAGCTTAAATCTGAGATCTCTGACATCTGAATTATCCATGGCGTCTATTTCTGCAGGCATGGCGACCTTTCTGGGACAAAGCTTAAATCGAATGTCTTTGTCCTTTGGAATGTGAGGTCCGAGACTTTGTCGTCCTTTGTATTGACCTTCTCCCATCAAACTATCAAACTGAAACAGGGATGGTGAAGCATTGTGGAGCCAGTACCTAACTTACACCTTCACAACTTGGCAGGTGCAGACAGTGACTCTGTGGGCTTGTTTGCTGTCTGTACGAGCGAAGGGTGTCAGGCTGTAAGTATGCTATCGACTTAACATGGACCCCAGCCCCCGGGATACTGACGATGACACATAGTGTTTCCGTAGAATTCTAGGCCATTAAACCAGCGTTATGGTCCAAACTGGACTAAGGGGTGTCAAAATGGGTTCTGTATTCGGGACACGTGTGGTTGTGGGAAACTGCTGATTTGCGGAATGTGATGTTTGCGGCTGGATTTCCGTTCCAAAGAAATTTGAGCCGAGGTCCACTCCTATTCCAAAGGTGTGAACGTTGTCAAATTTAAGAGCTCCAACTTCAGAACTCATATATTCTGTAATGTGAATGAGACTGCTACATTCATACTTTCACCTATAAAAATGACAATCAGCAATGAAACTGTGTTCCTCTGGAGATTAAGAATTAAAGGTGTTGTATATGTGCTAGTCTAGAGGACACTCAATCAGATGTCTGCGATCTGAAGCCCATAATAGCTAGGTTTTTCCCCCAACGATTGAAAGTGCATTGTTGTCAAAGTCTTCTGGGTAAGGAAATGAATTGTGGTCCAGTGTACAGCAGGTGTTTAGGTCACATAGCAAAACCATCAAGACAACTAACATTAACGTTAATAAAGATGCGCGTATACCAAGATAAAAACAATAATAATAATGATAATACTAGTAAGAATAATAACATTGATAATAATGATACTAATATTACTACTAATGATAATAGATAATAATAATAATAATGATGATGATGATCTAACAACAATGACAACAATAATTACGATAGTAATGATAATAATAGTAAGAATAATAACAATGATAATAATGGTACTAATACTACTACCAATGATAATAGATAATAATAATAATAATAATAATAATAATAATGATAATAATAATAATAATGATGATAATGATCATGATGATATAACAACAATAACAACACTGATTACGATAGTAATGATAATAATAAGAATAAGAATAATAACATTAATGATAATAGAGATGATGATGATGATGACAACCATCATCATCATCATAACAGTAACCATAATAATCATAATGAAGATGATGATGAGGGGTGGTAGTAATGATAATGGTTGTAGTAGTAGTAGTAGTAGCGGTAGCAGTAGTAATAATAGTAGTAGTAGTAATAGTAGTAGTAGTAATAGTAGTAGTAGCAGCAACAGTAGCAGTATTATAGCAGCAGCAGCAGCACAGTAGTAGCAATAGTGGTGGCGGTGGAGGTAGTGTTGGTGGTGATGGTGTTAGTAGCAGTAGTTGTAGTCGGAGCAGCAACAGTAACAGGAGCAGTAATAGTAGTTTCAATTATAATAATACCCACATTCATGGCACGTTATTTCAGAGAGAGAGAGAGAGAGAGAGAGAGAGAGAGAGAGAGAGAGAGAGAGAGAGAGAGAGAGAGAGAGAGGACAGCATGAACAGTAACCAGAGTCATTTTTTTCTTTAAAACTTTGAACAGATACTGCAAAATGTTTTTGTTTTTTTAACTTGAAACGTAACGTACAACAATTTGTTAAAGATTTATGCAAACGAACACACAATGAAGGATTCGTTCAGACCTTAACACCTGTTTTCCTTGCTTCGTGAACGAAGAGGGAATGGCATTGCGTTGACTGATGACACTGAAGGTACGGTTGGTTATGTGGCACGCGGTCTCCAAGATATCGCTTCTTTCAGGGCTTCTCTAAAGCGGGCCCCACTGAGACAGTACAGGAAAAATTGGCACAATGGTTGACTTGGATGAGGTAAAAACCTATGGCAAAGAGCAAGGCTCGCCTCGCCTGGTCCACGGGGCTGTTGTCAAAGAGGTTAAGGTCCTGAAAGGTCTGATCCAACATCACGTAAACTGTATGAGGCATTGTGCAGGCGAGGATGCTGGCGGAATCGATGATCAACATGAGAGAGAGCTGACGACTCTTAGAAGACGTCTTTCTGAGACCCTCCCGCCGTTTTGGTTCCCTCTCCAATGTCCTTAATGTCCTCCGATCTTTTCACTTGCAGAATGATGATGATGTTGCCAATGACAATGACGATGAAGGAGACCATGAGGGATACATTGTGTATGTTGGGCCAGACGGTGTCAAAGAAGATCTGGTAAACCTTACTGATGCTGGTGTCTACCACGCACAGAAAGGCCAGGACTTCCTTAGGGACGACCCCGGGAAGTAAAGGCCACATGTCCCTCCTGCCACATAACAAGTACAGCAAACGCTGATACCTTACACATGCAATGAAGTTTTCATTGTAATGAGTCAAATTCACATTCAGCATCCGCTTCTTAGCTTGAATCTAATACAGAACTGTTGAGATATTCCGTCTGTCTATTCAAAACATTACGTACATCGGATAGTTGAAAAAGAATGGTCATAAATGGATAACAGTGACAATTTAAAAAACAGTCTACGCCAACTAAAGATATTGAATACTGTGTCTTTGTATTACTTTCAATCGTTGATAGTCTTTCTCCAGTCACACAATGTTTTTTTTTAATATACAATCATTTGGTGTATATTCAGAGTCAAGTGCTAGATAATTCCATTAGAAGCAGGAATCACAAACTGACCGAAGTTCCCACACAGAACATGGAATCAAAAACAGCAGGCAAATCAAAGGATACATTCCTGAAAATACCTCTGCCAAAGAAAAACAATCCACATGCAAAAGCTATAAGACATTTGTTTGGATAGAGTGGTCGCAGGTAACGGGACGTTATACCTTCTCTTGAACAGACTCAAATGAAGGCAGTAGAATATTTAAGCACAACAGCAGGCAGGAGACAGCCCTTAAAGACACTATTAATAAGATCTTAAACATCTGATACTTGACAAAAGGCCATCAAGTACCATCGTAATTCTAGCACCACATTTGAAGACATTCTTTGACTGTATTCTATGACTGCATTTGACTTGAACAGGTTTTGACAGGTCGCCACAGTCTATATCGTTCATGACAGTCTTGTACAAGTTATGTCAGCATCCTTTAATTAAAACAAAAGCAGGACTGTTTTTAGCAAGTCTCGAAAACTCCTACCAAAGTAGCCCTAAGCATATACCAGGAAAATATCACACTTCATGAAATCGTTTAGGGACGTCAGTACCTCAGCATTCATACAAGGGCGACCACTTTGCAAATTTGTATTTACTGAAGGTGCGGATCCTTTGACGAAAGCTGAATTAGAACTCTGGGAAATCGCCACAGATTGGAACACGCTACAGTATGCAGCATGTATGGAAGGACATCAATTCCAGAGAAAGCAAAACGCTTATGAACAACTCAATACAAAATCAGCATCAAACAAAACACATTGCAGCCAGGTATTGGAAGAAGATGATCACTGAAAATGTCTGGAGTTCATTTGAAAAAGGACGGTTGCTCAGCAAAGGAAGTCGAATTAAGGCTCGTCTGGCCCTTATCTTCCATACTCTCCCTCTCAGGACCTATCTTCCATAATCTCCCCCTCAGGACCTATCTTCCATAATCTCCCCCTCAGGACCTATCTTCCATAATCTCCCCCTCAGGACCTATCTTCCATACTCCCCCCTCAGGACCTATCTTCCATAATCTCCCCCTCAGGACCTATCTTCCATAATCTCCCCCTCAGGACCTATCTTCCATAATCTCCCCCTCAGGACCTATCTTCCATACCCTCCCCCTCAGGACCTATCTTCCATAATCTCCCCCTCAGGACCTATCTTCCATAATCTCCCCCTCAGGACCTATCTTCCATACCCTCCCCCTCAGGACCTATCTTCCATAATCTCCCCCTCAGGACCTATCTTCCATACCCTCCCCCTCAGGACCTATCTTCCATAATCTCCCCCTCAGGACCTATCTTCCATAATCTCCCCCTCAGGACCTATCTTCCATAATCTCCCCCTCAGGACCTATCTTCCATACCCTCCCCCTCAGGACCTATCTTCCATAATCTCCCCCTCAGGACCTATCTTCCATAATCTCCCCCTCAGGACCTATCTTCCATACCCTCCCCCTCAGGACCTATCTTCCATAATCTCCCCCTCAGGACCTATCTTCCATAATCTCCCCCTCAGGACCTGTCTGATTTAACCATTTTTTACAGTAACTGGGAAATTGTTCTCACACACTTGTTTATCATTGTACATATTTGCTTCTGTCATTCGTTTAATTGTTTTGTGTCTTGTCGTTCTGCCCGAAGAAAACAGACAATGCAAGGCTTGTTACTTCAGTGTTTGTTTTGTTCGACTTGCGGCTTAGTGCGCTACATTTCTTTTCATTTTAACCTAGCCTGCTGTCATTATACTTTGAAACTTCAATACCAACACTGAAACTGATCAGGACAAGTTGATCTATCAGTTTCTTTAGATCAGTGGTGGTATTTAATGTTGTGTATGAATGAAAAAAAAATGAGAGCTAGTGTAAAAATTCGTCTCTTTAAGAATGAAAGCTTTCGACAACTTCTCCACACGTTAAAGAAGAAACACAGTGTCTGTGGCAGGAAGGAAACATAATGCTTATGACTGGCAGAAAACATGATGCCTATAACAGGCAGGAAACAGTGCTAATGATAGGCAGAAAACATATTGCCTGTGCCAGGCAGGAAACATTATGCTAATGACAGGCAGCAGGAAAAAAATAATACCCTATGGCAGACAGGAAACATAAAGCTTATGACAGGCAGGAAACATAATACCTATGACAAGCAGCAAATATAATGCCCATAACACGCAGGAAATATAATACTATGACAGGCAGGAAACATAATGCCTATGACAGGCAGGAAACATAATACCTATGACAAGCAGCAAATATAATGCCAATAACACGCAGGAAATATATACTATGACAGGCAGGAAACATAATGCCTATGACAGGCAGGAAACATAATACCTATGACAAGCAGCAAATATAATGCCAATGACACGCAGGAAATATAATACTATGACAGGCAGGAAACATAATGCCTATGACAGGCAGGAAACATAATACCTATGACAAGCAGCAAATATAATGCCAATGACACGCAGGAAATATAATACTATGACAGGCAGGAAACATAATGCCTATGACAGGCAGGAAACATAATACCTATGACAGACAGGCAACGTAATACCTATGACAGACAGGAAACATAATGCCTATGACAGGCAGGAAAAGTAATACCCATGACAAACATGAAACCTACTGCTCAGAACAGGCAGGAAACATAAAGACTATGACAGGCAGGAAAGATAATACCTATGACAGGCAAGAAACGTAATGCCCCAAACAGGCGGGAACCAAAAAAAAATATGCTGGCAGTTGAAACCTCTCCTCCCAATTACCAGTCATTTTGAATGTGTACATTGCTGCGACAGTATGTCCCAAAGTCGTCT
>JADBJO010011210.1:59173-64173 GCA_016801955.1 Conus betulinus
AACCTTCTGCCCGCCCGGTTCTTTCGAGAGTTTTTTTTTTTCTCCTATATTCTGAGAAAAAGCGATAGTATTCATGAAATGAATAAGAGGACACATTTCATTATGATCTTCAAACCCATTTACTTAAATGAAGAGTTAAATGCTGCCTTTTCAGAATCGAATCTATTGAAGATTCACACGCTTTAAATACCATATAAAAGACGGAATGGAACGGTAGATCTGGTGTGGAGTATTGAAACAGATAAGTAAGCTTTAAATACAAATGTTCAAATTTACTCTGCTTATTCATCTTACAGATGCGATCACATCTTTAACCTTCATTCAGTTTACAAATGTTCACCACCATTCGCACAGCACTTCCTCTGCTCTCTCTCTCTCTCTCTCTCTCATCTCTCTCTCTCTCTCTCTCTCTCTCTCCTCTCTCCTCTCTCTCTCTCTCTCTCTCTCTCTCTCTCTCTTCTCTCTCTCTCTCTCTCCCCTAACTGAATTACTTATTGTATGAGGGTTTTCAAATATTCTACTTAGAATACTTGCTGGATCACTTTGTGAGCTGCCATCAATGATCTGGCCTTTAGGTGTCCCGGATGTCCCCTCACCCTGTGAGATGCCATCAATGATCTGGCCTTTAGGTGTCCCGGATGTCCCCTCACCCTGTGAGACGCCATCAATGATCTGGCCTTTAGGTGTCCTGGATGTCCCCTCACCCTGTGAAATGCCATCAATGATCTGGCCTTTAGGTGTCCTGGATGTCCCCTCACCCTGTGAAATGCCATCAATGATCTGGCCTTTAGGTGTCCTGGATGTTCCCTCACCCTGTGAAACGCCATCAATGATCTGGCATTTAGGTGTCCTGGATGTTCCCTCACCCTGTGAAACGCCATCAATGATCTTGCCTTTAGGTGTCCTGGATGTTCCCTCACCCTGTGAAACGCCATCAATGATCTGGCCTTTAGGTGTCCTGGATGTTCCCTCATCCTGTGAAACGTCATCAATGATCTGGCCTTTAGGTGTCCTGGATGTTCCCTCATTCTGTGAAATGCCATCAATGATCTGGCCTTTAGGTGTCCTGGATGTTCCCTCACCCTGTGAAACGCCATCAATGATCTGGTATTCAGGTGTCGTGAATGTTCAGCGGAGAAGGCGAACAAACATGCCACTCCATGCAATATCCCAGAGCTCCTATGGCACTTGGTCCTCGAAATCGGCAGTGAGACCAAGCCGAACATAATTCTGTCATTGTTGGCAGAAAGTTGCAGTAAGCACTAACTGCATGGTGGAATGGGGGAAATCATATGACCCCGCTTGCCCAGTCTGCAAGGGCAAACAAACTTTGGAACATGTCCTGAGTTCACGCGAACCAACACTACTCCATTTTCGTATTTCATTTTTTTTTTAATCACACGCTGCTGAATTAATGTCAATGTGTTATTTTCTTTCATGGTGTGTTTGTTGATAAGTATCCGTCACAAGGAAATGAAACACAAATATTATTCATTTGATGTCATTGCCTACAGAAAAATTGTTTGTTGTTTTTAAAACCATTTTTCCTGTCTTTTTGAGTCAAACATCCTGATGCCACATAAGACGTCGACGCTGTTAACATTCAAATGTGTGTTTATTGTTTTCTACTTTGGCCTGTTATTAAGAACACGAAAACTGCACTGTTGAGCGTTTGTGTGATAAGTTTTCTGCGCATTGAAAATGAAGGGCCGACTTGCCCTATGCCGAAGACCAAGTTGCCCTGATGTAGGAGGACATGTTAGCCCTTGTTCTACCAGGCCAGCCGATGGTCAGGTAGTAAGTAATGCTACACGAGTTTTGCTATTCCTAAATATCACATATTCAGGCAAGCTATTGACCGTCCGTTTAAACCCTGAATTGTTTATCTCACTGTTTTATTAGTCCTCGCTACTTGAAAAAAAAAGTAACTATCCACAGCCATATTCAAAGCAAACTTAAAAGGAAATTTGAAATGAAATGAATAGCGAACCGCCAAGAAAACGTAGACAAACGAATCACAAAGACAAAAAACACGACGCGTTTCGACCTCTTAGGTCTTCTTCAGGCAAGATGCAAAACACTCAGGACAACGAAAATGAACGAACAATCACTTACCTTCATTAACTTCAGCGCAAGGTGGGCGTTGAAGTGAAGAAGACCTAAGAGGTCGAAACGCGTCGTGTTTTTGTCTTGTGATTCGTTTGTCTACGTTTTGTGGGCGGTTCGTTATCAATTTCATTTAAAATGTGTTTACGTTTCCGCCTGCAGTCGCCTCCGCTTTGCATTAAAAGAAAAGTTACTCTTCCGCTGGACAAAAGGGAACAACAAATTGCAAAACACAAACAATGTATTTTTTCCCTTTTATCCGGCGCGTTAGTACCTTTTCGTTTAAGCTTCTTTAAATTTCCGCCCGCATTCGCCTGACTTGGAAACTATATTCCAAGCGGTTGGACAGCAAAGCGAAGGTCAGTCTAACAGTGAACGTGTAGGTAGTTTTGCATCGCAACACAGAGTCACATGAATTACAGAAGACCCTGAATCTTCACACAGCTTTGAGCAATACTTTTTAGTCCTTTGGTCATGATTAACTGCGTTTGAAAGATTAAACCTGTGCTGGCATTTCTTTCCGTATTTTAGGATACAAAATCTCAGTATATAAATGTACTTGCGATTCCTATGGAAATAATACACCAATGACAAAAATATATATATATATATATATATATATATATATATATATATATATATATATATATATATATATATATATATATATGATGTAAATGGTTCACACAACTCAGATGCAGTTTATCACTAAATACACCGTTTTCATTTTTCTTTCTTTTTTTTTCTTTTCATGCGTATTTTCATAAAAAAACTGTTCAATGGACCGAAAACAAGCTACTGTACCTCCATTTTCGGTTGGTAATAGTTTAGTTTTTTTTTTTTATATGTAACGAAATTACTTGAATGCCTGAAACAAAAATAATCGACGCTTAAATGAAAAATAAATCAGTAAACTGATTATTAATTATTATGAAGTATTAATTCATTCACTAATAAAATTAATTAACTGTAATAATCCAGCTGTAACCTTCCAACGATTCACTGGCTTTTCCCCGAATGGTTGTTTAAAGAGTGCTTATACATGTGTGCACTGTCATTTGTCTTCGTTGTCATCTCGTTGAATACTTTCTATGTATCTATTTGCTAGTTAATGGCATTCATTGAAGTTATTGAAGAGTCGTTTTCCCCGCCGTGCGTAGTCCTGATATCAGAGAGTTGATGAAAGATACATTATTCCGTGGAGTGCATCCCAAGAGCTGTAAAAACGCAAGAAAGGACAGCAAGAAGGAAGGAAAGACAGAAAGAAATAAAAGGGAAGAAAAATAAGCAGGACGCCGGAAAGAGTCCTTCGTAGCCGACACCACGTTATCCATATACTTAGCTGTCTTGCTCCGAAAGGTTTATAGACATTCATCCCATTTTTTTTTCTTAACACATTCATCCCATTTCTCCTAACACATTCATCCCATTTCTCCTAACACATTCATCCCATTTCTCCTAACCCTCACCTTGCTCTTTTACCTTCGTTTGTTCCTGGACCTCCCTCCACACCTACTCCCCCACCCCTTCCCTCCCCATCATTCCAGCCAATCTTCCCTCTCTCTTCTTTTATTCCAGTGCCAGTAATGTATCTTTCTTGCAGTCGAACATTGTAGGTTTCTGACTGTGACGTTTACTGGACAGCAGAAAACAGACCAATGGCAAAACAAAATAAAAATGCATCTCCTTGGTTCAAATCCAGAAATTGATGGTTCATTATTCGCTCATGGATAACACTTGGGAAATATAGGAACCCATCATTGCTTTAATTCACACCAGGTTATACGGTACCATCGTTGTTATTATACAGCATCCAAATCAATTCTATTGAAACGATGAACTGCGTTGAAAAATTTTCAGGTGATAACAAACAATTTGTTTCTATTCAGAATAAAAGAACAGCCTACTCCAGCTGCAACAGCCCTGCCATTCCAATATAGTGGGAAAATAATGCAATTCAAAAATATTCAAATTCATAATTAGCGGTTCCTGTTGTAACCCGCCGATTTGTAAGCAGCGTCGATTTGTAAGCGCTTACAAATCGGCACACATTGCATGACTTGTAAAACCGCCGATTTGTAAGCAGCGCCGATTTAGAGAGTGCTTACAAATTGAGGGGCGCTTTATATCCTGCTTCTTTGGATTAAAACGATAAACTATTATTACGCTTTCAGTGGTTATTCCCGCAATTTTGATGACTTTCTATTTTGCTCATCTCTCTCTCTCTCTCTCTCTCTCTCTCTCACACACACACACACACACACACACACACACACACACATACACACACACACGCGCACGTGTGAATTAGTTTTACTAGGCTAACCGTTTAGTTAATAAACTGGCCGATGGCTCGGTATGTCGGTTAATTGTTGTTACGTTTCTCGGCTGGGCTGATCGCTGGGTAGGTGAGTAAGCGGGTGGATGACCGATCGGAGAGTAGCTTTGTTAGTTTGTTAACTGAATAGTCGACAGGCCGGTAAGCCAGGTGGACAGCCAGTCGTATTTCCTCCTTCACTTATACCCTTTTGTCATAATTACGAGCACAGGTAAGAATATGCTTGGACTAATACCGATACAAAGTCATAGAGGGACATGTTCTACTGAATATGTATCTAGTTGATCTGTTTTTATGTATGTCGTCCCTTTAATGTCGATTGTTTTATTTATCTGGTTTCCCTATGGCTTTTATTGACGATAAAGATGTGCTCTCTCTCTCTCTCTCTCTCTCTCTCTCTCTCTCTCTCTCTCTCTCTCTCTCTCTCTCTCTCTGTGTGTGTGTGTGTGTGTGTGTGTGTGGTGTGTGTGTGTGTGTGTGTGTGTGTGTGTACCCACATGTCAGTCTCTCTCTCTCTGTGTATGTGTGCGCGCGTGTCCGTGGTTGAGTACATCTC
>JADBJO010011211.1:0-13019 GCA_016801955.1 Conus betulinus
CAGTGCCCAGAGTGTGAAAGATGCGCTAGCCTGCATGCATTCTCGATGCCATCTGATCCCCTCTCCTTCCCCTTCCCCCCTCCCCTCTCTCTCTCTCTCTTTCTCTCACTCTCCCTCTCTTTCCACAGCACAACGTCCTGTCGTCCATATAAAGACACACACGCATCAACCTGTTTACAAACGCGCATGCATGTTATGTTCACACACACACACACACACACACACACCACACACACACACACACACACACACACACACACACACACATCCGCGCGTTTAAATACACACACAAACGTGCAGATGCGTATGCACACACAGACACACAGACACACACAACACACACACACACACACACACACACACACACACACACACACATGCATCTACGCGTGCCCGCTCCCGCGTGCAACACACACACACACACACACACACACACACACACACACACACACACACACACACAGTGCTAATGATGACCTGACATGCATGTAACATCTGAAACCATTCTCTAATGTGACGCCCGCCAGTGCTTGTAACACCTACCGACCAAAGTTGTTTTAACTCCTCTGGCGTTTACATTTCCCTGTTAAACAGTGCCATCAACAATTATAGACAGATTTGTGATTCCTTATTTGATCATAAATATATGATTACGCTCTCAAACCCCTTGGAAGTTAATGTTCAATGCGACTCATACACACACACACGCGCGACCGCGCGCGCGCGCGCACACACACACACACACACACACACACACACACACACACACACACACACACACACACACACACACTCACACATTAACATGCACACTCGCGTATAGGCTAAACAGCTGTCGATTCGTTTGTCTATTGTAATAAGTTTTGTTCTTGGTCTGCCTTAAATAATTCATCATGCAACGATCTGGCGGCAATAAATCCAAATATGAAATGTAGAATAACACATGCAACTTGTTATCCTCGAACAACAACAAAAAGTGCATAACTATATAAAAACTAAATGCAGATATGACTTAACTACTCATGCATTACATGATTTTATCTGTTTACCTCATTTTATATGATAAGCGTTTCAGTCAGCAATGTATGCAGGTTGCTTGCATGCTATTTCCGCATCTACTCTCTCTCTCTCTCTCTCTGTCTCTGTCTCTGTCTCTCTCTCTCTCTCTCCCCTCTCTCTCTCTCTCTCTCTCTCTCTCTCTCTCTATCAGTATCCAAGGAAAACAGGCTGCAGAATAAAAACCGTGAATATGATTGTTTTGTGTGTTCGTGTTTTGTTGAGGAGACGGAAGGAGCGGAAGTCGGAAACGGGTATAATCGGGGTGAAGACTGGAAACAGGAATCATCAGGTGGAGGTTGGAAACGGGAATCGTCGGGTGGAGGATGGAAACAGGAATCATCGGGTAAAAGATTAGAAACGAGAATCATCGAATGGAGGTTGGAAACGGGAATCATCGGGTGGAGGATGGAAACAGGAATCATCAGGTGAAGATTAGAAACGGGAATCATCGGATGGAGGTTGGAAACGGGAATCATCGGGTGGAGAATGGGAAACAGGAATCATCGGGTGAAGATTAGAAACGGAATCATCGGATGGAGGTTGGAAACGGGAATCATCGGTGGAGGACGGAAACAGGAATCATCGGGTGAAGGTTGGAAACGGGAATGATCGGGTGGAGGATGGAAACAGGAATCATCAGGTGAAGATTAGAAACGAGGATCATCGGATGGAGGTTGGAAACGGGAATCATCGGGTGGAGGATGGAAACAGGAATCATCAGGTGAAGATTAGAAACGGGAATCATCGGATGGAGGTTGGAAACGAGAATCATCGGGTGGAGGATGGAAACAGGAATCATCGGGTGAAGATTAGAAACGGGAATCATCGGATGGAGGTTGGAAACGGGAATCATCGGGTGGAGGACGGAAACAGGAATCATCGGGTGAAGGTTGGAAACGGGAATGATCGGGTGGAGGATGGAAACGGGAATCATCAGGTGGAGGATGGAAAACGGAATCATTGGGTGAGGATGGAAATGGAATGATCGAGTGGAGGATGGAGACGGGAATGATCGGGTGGAGGTTGGAGACGGGAATGATCGGTTGGAGGTTGGAGACGGGAATGATCGGTGGAGGGTGGAGACGGGAATGATCGGTGGAGGGTGGAGACGGGAATGATCGGGTGGGGAGGGTGGAGACGGAATGATCGGGTGGAGGTTGGAAATGGGAATCATCGGTTGGAGGTTTTGCAATGGGAATCATCAGGAGGAGGTTGGGAACGGGGAGTCATCAGGTGGAAATTGGAAACAGGTATCTTCAGGTGGAGGTTGTAAACGGGAATTATCAGGTGGAGGTTGGAAACAGGAATCGTCATGTGGACGTTGCAAACGGAAATTATTTGGTGGAGGTTGGAAACAGAATCTTCAGGTGGAGGTTGGAAACAGGAATCATCAGGTGGAGGTTGGAAACAGGAATATTCGAGTGGAGGTTGCAAACGGGAATTATCTGGTGGAGGTTGGAAACAGGAATCATCGGGTGAGGCTGCAAAAGGGAATCATCGGGTGGAGTTGAGAACAATACATTATTTAGTGAAGGTTGGAAAGGAATCTTAAGGTTGAAGTTGAGGAAGAGAATCTGGTGGATGAAGGGAACATGAGTCAACCGGTGGAGGGTGGGATGGAAATCAATCTTGCAAGCTGCCTGCTGATAGGGGTCAACCCGATCTTTAGCTCCGCCCCTGCCCTAGTGTCAGCCCTCGGGTTTGTGCAACCATAAATGAACTACCTTCTTTCAACGACAAAGCTGTCAAACCACAAGAAAGCTCGTTTCTTCTCTCTCTTTTAACACTTCAGGAACGAAATAAAAGAAGAATTAATGCACCGCAAACGAAAGGACAAACAATTACAAAACAAACACTACGTGTTTCGATCTCTTTGCCCTTCTTCAGGCAAGACGAACACCATTCAATACAATGAACGACGAACAGATAGTCTCTGCTAATTGTGCACAAAATGGATGTGGAATAGAAACCAGACTTCAGGAACGACAGCAGAAGGTGGGCGTCTTTCCCTGTGAATTAACGTCGTAGTTGGTGGAGGTATTGGATGTCTTATCCCTCACTGTCTTCCTGTAGGCCAGAATGCATTCTTTGTCCTGAAAAAAAGTTGAAACGACGAAGATCGGTTTGGGGTGAGGAGGGGGGGGGGGGGGGGGGGGGGGGGGGGGGAGGCGAGGAGGAGGAGTGGGGGTTGCAGTTTTCCCCGAAGTCGATAAAGGCGTTCTGTTTTTTCACGTCTTCAGTCATTTCAAATTACTCGTTTAATGGTGACTTCACTACGTTCTCACAATCTGATTATAGTTCTATTTGCCCCTGTAATGGGTATTCCGTGAAAAAAATCAGGTTACTGCTGCGGTTTTTCCTTCACATTCCTCCTCCCTATTCTCCAGATGTTCAATATGCACCTTCAATTCTTTCTTTTCTTTCATTACCCCAGTGGCAGGGGTTTGGAATCTGTCCAACTTTCGAGTTTTTTGTCCAGCAACATTCTTAGTACATTGATGTCTGAAAGATTTCAATGCCTCACCTCCACCCCTCCCCATGGAGATGGAAGAAGCGGGCTGGCTTTTGAGACGTCAGAGTAGTTTGTTTTGATCATCTTTCATTGGATCCTGGGTTGGGCCACATTTTCACACTGAGGTAAGAAAGACACAGGAAAAACCAGAACAACTGTCCTTTTTTTCCCGTGGTAACATATGCAAAACCTCTGTCGTGCACGTCTAGACATGAACTGTAGAAAAGTCCAGTAAAAACTGGCCGCGGATGGCTCGAAAGCGTGGTACACAGAATGCACTCTCTAGAGTTTCACACCTGTTAACTGATTAATTTCAGTTAATTTTGGATAATGAACAGAAACTGTCTGCAGAACTACTTCAAAACGGGTGCAGCTCCTCTGCTAACAACAACTCCTCCCCTGTGTGTGTGTGTGTGTGTGTGTGTGTGTGTGTGTGATACGCTATTGGCTTGTTTTGTTTTGTTGTGCAGGTGTTGTTTTTAAGTATATGGCTTAAGCCTTTACCAGAACTCTCTCTCTCTGTCTCTGTCTGTCTCTGTCTCTCTGTCTGTCTTCTTATCTCTCTCTCTCTTTCTCTCTCTCTCTCTGTCTGTGACTATATATATATATATGTGTGTGTGTGTGTGTGCGTGTGTGTGTGTGTGTGTGTGCGTGTGTTTGTGTGTGTGTGTGTGTGCATGTGTGTGTGTGTGTGTGTGTGTGTGTGTGTGTGTGTGCGCGCGCGCGCGTGTGTGTGGTCTATAAGGAGCCAGGGAACCACGGGGGTCTGGATCTTTTCGAGGAAGGGCATGCATATTTATTTTTTAGCCTTCCCCTCCATCCTCCTCCCTTCTTGTTTTGATTGAAGAATGGGCCCATCAATATCATTTGATTAAAGAAGAGCGTCCATCTGTATCCAGGTACCCACTCAGTTCTGCCCTGTATAATCATGGAAGATCTTGAGATTTACAATTGCCTGTCAAAAAACAACAAAACGCCCTGTGAATTTTGAGAGCAGACCCTAAGTCAAAGATCCTTTCACTTTTCGCGACTCCATTATTGAAGACAGGCATTCAAGTGTGTGACGTGTCATGCAGACCTTGCCTCGGAGAACGTTTCTGGAGCAAATTCTTTCCAAACTTTCAAATTACGCCTAGTAGAAAGCTTAGAAGATCTAAACTGCAGAAATCGCCAAACAGCTTCATTGATTTCCCATCTGCCCCTTCTGATACAGTTTTGTGAAAGAAAAAAAAAAAAAACAAGTACACAAAAAAACTTATGTTTTCAACGGTTCGCGGTACGTATCCCCAGACGTCTGCACAGTGCTTATTCCTTTGTTTTTGTGAGTACTGTGTATGCTAGATATTTGTGTTTAAGAATTAAGCAAATATTCTCTTCAAACAAATGTAAAAGATATTTCTGTTGACTTTTACGGACGGTAGATTATATACTCTGGGAAAAAGAGGAAACTATTCCTCTCTCTCTCTCTCTCTTCTCTCTCTCTCTCTCTCTCTCTCTCTCTCTCTCTCTCTCTCTCTCTCTCTCTCTCTCTCTCTCTCTCTCTCTCTCTCTCTCTGTAAAACGGGGAACTGCTTTGGGATGGAGATCCACAAGGCCATATCAGGCGTTCGGTCCCTTTGTTCTACACAGTGGACAGTAAAGGCCAAAGCAGCGAAATCCGTACATTACAATCGTCACACACACACACACACACACACACACACACACACACACATGCACACACACACACACCGTTCTTGCTCTGTCACACACACACACACACACACACACACACACACACACACACACACACTCGCACACACACACCATTCTTGCTCAGTCACACACACACACACACACACACACACACACACACACACACACACACACCACTCTTGCTCAGTGACACGCGCGCACGCACACACACACACACACACACACACACACACACACACACACACACACACGTACACACGAGCGCGTACACACGCACATACGCACGCACACACACACACACACACACACACACACACACACACACACACACACACACACACACACACACACACTCGCGCACGCGCACACATGCACGCATTCACACTCGCATGTACGCACGCACAGGCACTTCACACACCACACACACACACACACACACACACACACACACACACACACACACACGTTGCAGATCATACAGCTGCCCTAGAAACAGTCACGAGATCGGGTTGATAACAGCCATGACATTTATCAGAGCAACAAAAGGCGTGACTAACATTGCAACAGTTTGCAGCGGAGCACTCCAGAAACACCAACCAAACAGTGTGTTGTGACAGATGGTCGTCAAGGCATATCCCCCACACGGACAGCGCGCAGCAAGTTACGTGCCTCGCATTCAGCACATGGATTTATCGTGATCCACTGTCCATTAATGTGCATTAATGTACTGCTCAACCTGAAAACCTCAGATAAGAGTTCCTTCTGCACCTTAAGGTGAAGGTAAAAATGACCCACTCGAGTCGATAACGTGTCATACATTGTGCGCTATACGATCAGTCGTATCATCGGCTCACTGTAAGATACAACACCTGAATAAAATCACTCAAGTAATCCTGGCCCAGTCTGATGCATGTGAGACCAACCAGTCTCTGTCTCTGGCTGGTGTACAGTGTGCTTACTTCCACCTGCTATCATTAGAGAAGGTTACATCCATCAAAATACGTTTGTGTATTTATTTGTTTGTAATGAAATAATCCATCTTTCTGCATTCATGCAAGATGCTGACTGTCACAGCACGGCACGGTATTTATGTAGATTGATAAGAATGCTTCTGTTGGTGAAAACCAAACAGGTATGTGAAGAGGCAGTTCTATAACTGATTACAGTTTTACATTCCTGCTATTGTCCAAAGTTAGCTATCATTAATCTTTAACCCTAAGAGGCCTTTGCTTATGTCAAAAAGGTTTTCAATGAGATTCACATGCCTACATTTGGGGGAAAAATGGAACACTAGGTAGGTAGGCTGTTCTCGAGTACAAAAAAGAACGTACGAAAACACAAAGTACGGCTTGTGGATTGTACACCACCGTCTGATTGTATAACTGTTAACGTAGAGTCAAACAGGTGATGTTTGCAGCCAGGTATTTTCGTTTTTTATGAATGAGCTGGCATTAATTGTTATCATCAGAGGCAAGCATGCAGCAATGCATACACCTATTTCAATCGAATGTTTTTATTTACTTTGTATTGATAACGTAATGCTCATTATGTGAAACCGCATAAGAAATACAGATTCAGTTCCGTATTCTGCATGAGTCAGTCAAACGATCGAAATGAAGGTCAATATGAATATGAGTGATGTAAAAGCTTTCTACATAACGCTATCAATTATTTGCGCACGAGATGGTTTTTGTGGCGATTTAAAACCAAAGTTCTGAGGTATAACAGTATTCCAGCCTTTACTCTATCACCAAATAAAGCATCTCTGCTGTTTGTCAGGATCTAGATTCTCAGAGCAAAATAACTGGTAAATGCTTCTTACGTGTTCTATCAGGTTATGATACAAGATGATAAAGTGAAAATAAAAGATAAAATGTACAAACCAAAAGGTCTAAGCATTCACATATTCACACACCACTAAATGCTCACCCACGCCTAAGCCCTTGCTTAGAAATAGGGAGAACAACAATAGTCAACGACTGGAAGTTTGAAAAATAACAGCGCAATTGTTTTTATTAGTAGTAATGTTCCTGACAGACATTATCTTTAAGAGAAATTTAAACCTTAACGATATTGCAGCATTCCGAACTGTGCGGTAACTGGTTCCAAATATATGGCCAATGACAGGCTATGTGAAGCTAACTCTTGTGAGTTTGTATTTTTCTTTTTTTTCATCGGAACATGTATTATTTGAGCAATACGGTGTAAGTGAAGATGTGTACATATGCAACAATACGGAGAGACACTGGAGGAGTGATGGAGAGAGAGAGAGAGAGAGAGAGAGAGAGAGAGAGAGAGAGAAGGTGGGTGGTAAATGTAGGCGTAGGGGAGGGATGGGTTTCGGTGAAAGGAGAACAGAGAAAGAGAGGAGGGAGCAGAACGAAACAGAGGGTTGGAGAGAAAGGGGGGGGGGATGGGGGGGATACCATAAATAACCTTGTTAGTGTGGTTGTATGTTTTATGTTTTTTTTTTAACACAAAGAAAAACAAGTGATCATTTAGATTTCTGAAATTGCTGCTTGCTAGAATTAAAAAAAAAACAAAAAACTCTCAAACACACACAGTCAGCTGCTTTTAACATACCTGAACTGGCTGTATGATTGGTCGTAGACAAGGGATGCTTTAACGAATTGCAACAACCAATGGTGTCAACACGCAAGTTTTGATCTGAGGATCCATGGGCAAAGAAATGAGTGTCAAACAACCCGTTTCACTGAATTCTTACAACAGGGCTGTAGTGATGCTCAGGAGGCTATGCCACTTTCCTCCACATCCATTGACATGTTTGTTGGTCTCTCATATAACGTTAGGTAAAAAAAAAAAAAGAAAACAACCGTTGAATTAATTTACAAATTTGGTGAAATGATGAAATGTGACCGACCCTAGGTCCAATCTATTGATTTTGTTCTTCTGTGATTCGTTCAGCGGTATTGTTACACATTTTTACAAATCATGAACACTGTGAAGTTACCGTTCAGGAACTGATAATCATCTTCTTATGGAACACTACAACTTTGGAGTTACATAAACGTTTTTGTTTAATGTTGCACGTCTTATCAAAAAACAGTCCATGGGATGTAACTCTTTCAGTCTTTATTCACCGTTAATACTTCGCGTGACTGAAAAAAAAATATCTGCTGGATCATTTTGACCATGGCAGAAATATGCATTCCCCTAAAGACCTTTCTAAAATGATCAAGAATAGCTGACACAGAGTCATACCAAAGGGCAGTGTTTTTTTTCATCTTTTTTCTTCTCTTTTCTTTTTACTTAAAAAAAATCTTGCTTGTGAAAGTAGGCATTACATTATATCATGGACTGGCTTCTCACAGGACAGCTTTAAAAAAAAGTAAGTTCAGGAATGAACAAAACCGCCAGGGTGTGATCTGATGTGAAGTACTTTTAACGCAGTGCAACGAGCCCACTGACACTGAAAGAGGAAAGATAACGCGTCAGCAGGTCAGGCCACCCTATTTTAAACATGTTCGCACTGTGTCTGGACTCAGAAAGACGCCCACTGGCATTTGAACCGCAAACGATTAGAATGTGAACGAGAGAGCCGTCAGCAAAGAAGGCAAAACACTGAGACCAGGTTTGTTGGAAAGCTTGTACCAGTGGCAAAACGAGCTGCAAGAAAAAGAAGAAACAACGAGAGACCACTACACGAGATCAAAAAAGGAGAGAAGAACGAGGTGGAAAAAATAGATTTGTGGAAAATAATCGAGAAGCGAGTACAACGAATGTTACAGTATAAGGATTACATACAGAATCTAAAAGAAATAATACAATATTGAGGTATCCTGAAGCATTTGACTTTGCTCAGAGAAACGCACACCTACATCACCTGAACAGTTTGTACCTACAACGGTAAACTCATGACAGTGTTATCACTTCTTGACTCCACGTCTCTCCTGCTGGGAGGGGTGCTGCTGCTGTGTCTGCTGTGGTGGCTGTCCCACACGACGACCCCCGGGCCTC
Organism: Conus betulinus; assembly: GCA_016801955.1. Taxonomy (NCBI): domain Eukaryota; kingdom Metazoa; phylum Mollusca; class Gastropoda; order Neogastropoda; family Conidae; genus Conus; species Conus betulinus. The sequence goes on from JADBJO010011211.1 coordinate 9,245, forward strand.
CCCCCAGCCCTGGACCTGCCCTGCCCCTGCTGGGCCACCTGCACCTGATGCCCAAGGACCCACGGACCCAGTTCTGGACGTGGAGACGTCAGTACGGGGACGTGTTCAGTCTGTACATGGGAGGGAAGCTGGTGGTGGTGCTGGCCAGCTATTTCAGCCATCCGGGAAGCTCTTGTTACCTTCAGTGATGCCTTCAATGATCGTCCTCACGTTTCTTTTTATGGATGATCTGTTCACCAGGAAAGGTAAAAATTGTTTCCTTATACTTGTAAAGTGAATAATCAAGGAAAGAACAACCTGACTGTTTTGAATTCAAAATCGTTTTTTAGATTGATGCATGAACACCAAGAAGAGCAGCAGCAGCACCATTAACTCTATCACTACCATTGCTACTTCTACATTCACTGTCACGCCATTGCTATCGTAACAACTCGTACTGATGAGCTTAAGTTTTACTTGAGAATATCTCATTGTGGAATACTGTAGCTTTCTCAATACAGACAGAATACCATCATCTTTTTTTTTGTTTTTTATTACATCATTTTTTTAACCCTTTCTCCCGCCGTACTACTCTATTGGTCTTCACATTTTCTATGTGGTCTTTTCATTTTTGATGTCTTCTTTTTTCTTTTTCTTCTCTCTCTCTCTCTTCTCTCTCTCTCTCTCTCTCTCTCTCTCTCTCTCTCTCTCTCTCTCTCTTTCCCCTTATGTTCAAAAAGATGTACTTTTTGGTTCCTGAAAGAGAAAACATGTTTCATCTTAATTAAGATTTCATGGAAGGAAGCTTTTTGAATCAATTTTTACATAATTTGAAAATCTGGTTTGCTGAGTTCTTCAAAACATATACTATCTTGGAAGGAATTGACTTATACAAGAAGGCGACCGTTCTACGGCCTCTCGTGACCAGCTGGGCATGAACTGAATCACATTTGAATCTTTCTCTTTAAGACCTGCTTTAATCACGACGTTGCTGAAGAGGAGGTCGTTACTGTATTAGGAGAAATCCAGTCGTGCTGAGTCGGAGGGGCTGCATAGCATGAGCAGTGATTTGAGTATTTCAGTGATTGCACGTGTGTGTGTGTGTGTGTGTGTGTGTGTGTGTGTGTGTGTGTGTGTGTGTGTGTGTGTGTGTGTGTGTGTGTGTGTGTGTGTGTGTGTGTGTGTGTGAGTGTGAGTGTTTGTGTGTGTTTGTATGTGTGTGTGTGTGTGTGTGTGTGTGTGTGTGTGTGTGTGTGTGTGTGTGTGTGTGTGTGTGTTGTGTGTGTGTGTGTGTGTGTGTGTGTGTGTGTGTGTGTGTGTGTGTAAATTTGGTCATAGTATTCACCATGAACTGTGAACAGACTTTCTAGTTTACACATGACATATGAAATGATATGAACAGGATCTGAATAACTAAGGGCGTATATTGCAGAGAAACCGATCATGTAGAGGGTGTGTTTGAATCGATAGTGCATCAATACACGAAATCAGAATATGACGGTACTGAAGTTTGGCATGGTTCACAACCTTATGTGCACGAAATTCATGTATGATGGTACAGAACTTTGCCTCATGGACTTTGAGAGGTTGCAGGCTTGCGCATTTTCAAAATCTAATGTGAACTTTTTTTGTTCCTTCCAATACTGCAGGTGTATGAGTCCATTGAGCCAGTTGAGATTCATGACATCAACCGCCATGGTGAGCTTTTGTCAGATCCTCAGTGGTGGCAGACTAATGGAGACTGCAATTCTAGGGACCCACACAGTAGTAGTCTCCCTTCCTGTGGTCTAGTCACTCTCATTCCCTATTTAAATCATCACTGTTATCAGTTGAGTAGCCAACAAAGTAATGCTGTGCATGTTCAAGATGACGAGGTACCACAAAACACCTCTGAAGCTCAGCTGCAGTGCAGTGTCGCTGCCGACGGGTGTCCTTGTCACTTTTTGATACTGACTGCTCTATGCAGAATGCTGTAAAGGTGACGATGCCCACGCATGAACTTTGGTGTGCCGCTGCACAATTCAACCGTCAGCACGCGCGTCATGGGGATAATGCCACTGAGATGTTTAAAGGAACAAGGGGCGCAACTGTCAAGAACCAAATCACTTTCTTTTGTCTGTTTGACTTCATCGTCACAAGGTTTATAGCTGCAGAATTCAGCCTGGCCTCCCCAGTGAGCGAGTGTCATCATTATTTTTCGGCCTCTTTCTTCTTCTTCTTGTTCTAATTGCTCTTATTCTTGTTCTTGTTCTTGCTCTTCTTTTTCTTCTACTTCTTTCTTACCTCCACGAAGAGTCATCAGAATACTTTATCAGCTCCTCCAGTTCTGTTGTCGGGTTGTGTTCCAAAGCATGGGTCTCTGCAACTATTTCCCATGTCCGTTCCACAATGTTGTAAGTCCCCATTGCTTTTTCTACCTCCCCTTCGGCTTTTCCCTTCGACATTTCCTCAAAATGCTGTTTAAGCAAGGCCAGCATAGTGTTGTGCTCTTACCTGATGTCACCAGATGTTCATGAGGCCCGATGTGCTGCTTGAGGGTTTGACTACTGATTACTGGTGATACGATCAGGATATCTGATGCTGAGTAACACCTCATTTCATAGCCTGGATTCTTCTTTCCTGAGCTACTGTGGTCACCAACGCTTTGCATCTCCACAGTAAGATGGAATATCCGAGCATGCAGGAGCCTGATGTTGCGGTCGTGGAAATGTTTAGCCTGCCTATACTTTGCTTAAGCCATCATGTGAACATTTCTGCAGAATTTTCCAAGGGACAACTCCCTTGATGCCGCGAAATGATTTTACAGGCACACAAGGCCTGCCGCACACAGGCCGTGGGTGTATGATCTCATTGAAAAGACCAGTGCTCAGGACACATATTGAAGGGTCTCACGGAAAATGAGGGGAAAACACGAAAATGGAGCCAAGGACTCAGGATTCTCTCGATCCCTAGACGCGTGGGTTCCCCTCTAGGTTACCAGCCTTTGCTCCAACAGGAGATAACCTCTTTCCCCCATTCCTTGTCAATACAGGAGTTGTAGGCGCTGTAGGACGCCAGTGGAAGGAGCAGCGTAAAGCAAGCAAAGAGATTCTCCGTGAGATGGGTATGGCAGTGACCAGCTGGCTGAGAGGATCCAAGAGGAGATCACCCACTACATCCGGGCTATTAAAGACCATCAGGGAGCACCGATGGACCTTGCTCGGATGACTCAGATTAGTGTATCCAACAACATCCTCTCAATTATCCTGGGAAATCGTTTTGACTACAATGACTCGGAGTTCATCACATATCTCAAGTGCCTGGATGAAACCTTCGGACTTGTGGCAGGTTTGTGATATCTATGCTTACACACGACGGTAAAACTTACTCTGAGAGAGAGAGAGAGAGAGAGAGAGAGAGAGAGAGAGAGAGAGAGAGAGACAGACAGACAGACAGACAGACAGACAGACAGACAGACAGAACAGACAGACAGACACATAGAGGCATACACAAAGAGACACGGATAAACAGAGGCAGATAGTCAGAGACAGACAGGCAGACAGACAGACAGAAAGAATCAGACAGAGACAATGAGAGACAGAGCGGGAGGAGATAATGGGACAGAGAGAGAGAGAGAGAGAGAGAGAGAGAGAGAGAGAGAGGTGGCAGTGTGAGGAATGCAGGTCAGAGAAAAGAGAGTGTATTCAGAAAGAAGTTAGTCAGATAATGCCTGTTTTTGATACATAAAGAAGAATAAAATAATAAACAATGTTTTCATTTGTCAATGGAACATGCGCACGCACGCACACACCCACGC
>JADBJO010011211.1:31684-49184 GCA_016801955.1 Conus betulinus
TTTTGGATTCCATTGCCTCCACTATGCTGGTGCAGATGTCGTATATCATCAGAGGCCATCCTCAGTTTTTATATAGTTATGCACTTTTTTGTTGTTGTTCGAGGTTATCCTCGAACAACAACAAAAAAGTGCATAACTATATATAAAAACTGAATGCAGGTATGACTTAACTACTCATGCATTACATGGTTTTATCTGTTTACTCATTTTATATGATAAGCGTTTCAGTCAGCAATGTATGCAGGTTGCTTGCATGCTATTTCCGCGTCTAATCTCTCTCTCTCTCTCTCTCTCTCTCTCTCTCTCTCTCTCTCTCTCTCTCTCTCTCTCTCTCAGTATCCATCCAAGGAAAACAGGCTGCAGAATGAAAACCGTGAATATGACTGTTTTGTATGTTCGTGTTTTGTTGAGGAGACGGAAGGAGCGGAAGTCGGAAACGGGTATAATCAGGTGGAAGTTGGAAACGGGAATCATCGGGTGAAGATTGGAACACAGGAATCATCAAGTGGAGGTTGGAAACGGGAATCATCGGGTGGGAGGTGGAAACAGGAATCATCGGGTGAAGATTAGAAACGGAAATCATCGGATGGAGGTTGGAAACGGGAATCATCGGGTGGAGGATGGAAACAGGAATCATCGGGTGGAGGTTGGAAATGGGAATCATCGGATGGAGGTTGGAAACGGAAATCATCGGGTGGAGGATGGAAACAGGAATCATCGGGTGAAGATTAGAAACGGGAATCATCGGATGGAGGTTGGAAACGGGATTCATCGGATGGAGGTTGGAAACGGGAATCATCGGGTGGAGGATGGAAACAGGAATCATCGGGTGGAGGCTGGAAACGGGAATCATCGGGTGGAGGTTGGAAACGGAAATCATCGGATGGAGGCTGGAAACGGGAATCATCGGGTGGAGGACGGAAATAGGAATCATCGGGTGAATGTTGGAAACGGGAATGATCGGGTGGAGGATGGAAACGGGAATCATCAGGTGGAGGATGGAAACGGGAATCATTGGGTGGAGGATGGAAACGGGAATGATCGAGTGGAGGATGGAGACAGGAATGATCGGGTAGAGGTTGGAGATGGGAATCATCGGTTGGAGGTTGGAGACGGGAATGATCGGGTGGAGGCGGGAGACGGGAATGATCGGGTGGAGGTTGGAAATGGGAATCATCGGTTGGAGGTTTGCAACGGAAATCATCAGGAGGAGGTTGGGAATGGGGAATCATCAGGTGGAAATTGGAAACAGGTATCTTCAGGTGGAGGTTGTAAATGGGAATTATCAGGTGGAGGTTGGAAACAGGAATCGTCATGTAGAGGTTGCAAACGGAAATTATTTGGTGGAGGTTGGAAACAGGAATCTTCAGGTGGAGGTTGGAAACAGGAATCATCAGGTGGAGGTTGGAAACAGGAATATTCGAGTGGAGGTTGCAAACGGGAATTATCTGGTGGAGGTTGGAAACAGGAATCATCGGGTGGAGGCTGCAAAAGGGAATCATCGGGTGGAGGTTGAGAATAATACATTTATTTAGTGAAGGTTGAAACAGAAATCTTAAGGTTGAAGTTGAGGAAGAGAACCTGGTGGATGAAGGGAACATGAGTCAACTGGTGGAGGGTGGGATGGAAATCAATCTTGCACGCAGCATGCTGATAGGGTCGGCCTGGTCTTTAGCTCCGCCCCTGCCTCACTGCCAGCCCTTGGGTTGTACAACCATAAATGAACTACCATCTTTCAACGACAAGGCTGACAAACCACAAGAAAACTCGTTTCTTCTCTCTGTTAACACTTCAGGAACGAAATTAAAAGAAGAATTAATGCACCGCCAGACGAAAGGATAAACAAATTACAAAACAAACACTACGTGTTTCGATCTCTTTGCCCTTCTTCAGGCAAGAGGAACACCATGAATACAATGAAAATGAAGGAGGAACAGATAGTCTCTGCTAACTGTGCACAAAATGGATGTGGAATGGAAACCAGACTTCAGGAACGACAGCAGAAGGCGGCGTCTTTCCCTCACCTGTGAATTAACGTCGTTGTTGATGGAGGTATTGGATGTCTTATCCCTCACTGTCTTCCTGTAGGCCAGAATGCATTCTTTGTCCTGAAAAAAAGTTGAAACGACGAAGATCGGTTGGGGGGGGGAGCGGGGGGGGGGGGGGCGAGGAGGGGGGAGTGGGGGGGTTGCAGTTTCCCCGAAGTCGATAAAGGCGTTCTGTTTTCACGTCTTCAGTCATTTCAAATTACTCGTTTAATGGTGACTTCACTACGTTCTCACAATCTGATTATAGTTCTATTTGCCCCTGTAATGGGTATTCCGTGAAAAAATCAGGTTACTGCTGCGGTTTTTCCTTCACATTCCTCCTCCTTATTCTCCAGATGTTCAATATGCACCTTCAATTCTTTCTTTTCTTTCATTACCCCAGTGGCAGGGGTTTGGAATCTGTCCAACTTTCGAGTTTTTTGTCCAGCAACATTCTGAGCACATCAGTGTCTGAAAGATTTCAATGCCTCACCTCCACTCCTTCCCCAGGAGATGGAAGAAGCGGCTGGCTTTGAGACGTCAGAGTAGTTTGTTTTGATCGTCTTTCATTGGATCCTGGGTTGGGCTCCACATCTTCACACGAGGTAAGAAAGACACAGGAAAAACCAGAACAACTGTCCTTTTTTCCCGTGGTCACATATGCAAAACCTCTGTCGAGCACGTCTAGACATGAACTGTAGAAAAGTCCAGTAAAAACTGGCCGTGGATGGCTCGAAAGCGTGGTACACAGAATGCACTCTCTAGAGTTTCACACCTGTTAACTGATTAATTTCAGTTAATTTTGGATAATGAACAGAAACTGTCTGCAGAACTACTTCAAAACGGGTGCAGCTCCTTTAAGTATATGGCTTAAGCCTTTACCAGAACTCTCTCTCTGTCTCTGTCTGTCTCTCTGTCTCTCTGTCTGTCTTCTTATCTCTCTCTCTCTCTTTCTCTCTCTCTCTGTGACTATGTGTGTGTGTGTGTGTGTGTGTGTGTGTGTGTGTGTGTGTGTGTGTGTGTGTGTGTGTTTGTGTGTGTGTGTGTGCATGTGTTTGTGTGTGTGTGTGTATGTGTGTGTGTGTGTGTGTGTGTGTGTGTGTGTGTGTGTGTGTGTGGTGTATAAGGAGCCAGGGAACCATGGGCGTCTGGATCTTTTCGAGGAAGGGCATGCATATTTATTTTTTAGCATTCCCCTCCATCCTCCTCCCTTCTTGTTTTTGATTGAAGATGGGGCACATCAATATCATTTGATTAAAGAAGAGCGTCCATCTGTATCCGGGTACCCACTCAGTTCTGCCCTGTATAATCATGGAAGATCTTGAGATTTACAATTGCCTGTCAAAAAACAAACAAACGCCCTGTGAATTTTGAGAGCAGACCCTAAGTCAAGGATCCTTTCACTTTTCGCGAGTCCATTATTGAAGCCAGGCATTCAAGTGTGTGACGTTTCATGCAGACCTTGCCTCGGAGAACGTTTCTGGAGCAAATTCTTTCCAAACTTTCAAATTACGCCTAGTAGAAAGCTTAGAAGATCTAAACTGCAGAAATCGCCAAACAGCTTCATTTGATTTCCCATCTGCTCCTTCTGATACTGTTTTGTGAAAGAAAAAAAAAACAAGTACACAAAAACTTATGTTTTCAACGGTTCGCGGTACGTATCCCCAGACGTCTGCACAATGCTTATTCCTTTGTTTTTGTGAGTAATGTGTATGCTAGATATTTGTGTTTAAGAATTAAGCAAATATTCTCTTCAAACAAATGTAAAAAGATATTTCTGTTGACTTTTACGGACGGTAGATTATATACTCTGGGAAAGAAGGAAACTATTCCTCTCTCTGTGTCTCTCTCTCTCTCTCTCTCTCTCTCTCTCTCTCTCTCTCTCTCTGTAAAACGGGGAACTGCTTTGGGATGGAGATCCGCAAGGCCATATCAGGCGTTCGGTCCCTTTGTTCTACACAGTGGACAGTAAAGGCTAAAGCAGCGAAATCCGTACATTACAATCGTCACACACACACACACACAGACACACACACACACACACACACACACATACACACACACACCGTTCTTGCTCAGTCACACACACACACACACACACACACACACACACACACACACACACACACACTCGCACACACACACCATTCTTGCTCAGTCACACACACACACACACACACACACACACACACACACACACACACACACACACACCACTCTTGCTCAGTGACACGCGCGCACGCACGCACACACACACACACACACACACACACACACACACACACACACACACGTACACACGAGCGCGTACGCACGCACACACACACACACACACATACACACATACACACACACACACACACACACACACACACACACACTCGCGCACGCGCACACATGCACGCATTCACGCTCGCATGCACAGGCACTTTCACACCACACCACACACACACACACATGTTGCAGATCATGCAGCTGCCCTAGAAACAGTCACGAGATCGGGGTTGATAACAGCCATGACATTTATCAGAGCAACAAACGGCGTGATTAACATTGCAACAGTTTGCAGCGGAGCACTCCAGAAACACCAACCAAACAGTGTGTTGTGACAGATCATCGTCAAGGCATATCCCCCACATAGACAGTGAGCAGCAAGTTACGTGCCTCGCATTCAGCACATGGATTTATCGTGATCCACTGTCCGTTAATGTGCATGTCACATGATGAATGTACTGCTCGACCTGAAAACCTCAGATAAGAGTTTCTTCTGCACCTGAAGGTGAAGGTAAAAATGACCCACTCGAGTCGATAATGTGTCATACGTTGTGCACTATACGATCAGTCGAATCATAGGCTCACTGTAAGATACAACACCTGAATGAAATCACTCAAGTAATCCTGGCCCAGTCTGATGCATGTGAGACCAACCAGTCTCTGTCTCTGGCTGGTGTACAGTGTGCTTACAACCACCTGCTATCATTAGAGAACGTTACATCCATCAAAATAAGTTTGTGTATTTATTTGTTTGTAATGAAATAATCTATCTTTCTGCATTCAAGCAAGACGCTGACTGTCAGGGCACAGCACAGTACTTATGTAGATTGATAAGAATGCTTCTGTTTGGTGAAAACCAAACAGGTATGTGAAGAGGCAGTTCTGTAACTGATTACAGTTTTACACTTCATGCTATTGTCCAAAGTTAGTTGTCATTAATCTTAACCCTAAGTGGCCTTTGCTTATGTCAAAAAGGTTTTGAATCAGATTTCTTGGAAATTCACATGCCTGTGATTGGGGAAAAATGGAACACCAGGTAGACTGTTCTCGAGTATAAAAAGAACGTACGAAAAACATGAAGTACGGCTTGTGGATTGTACACCACCGTCTGATTGTATAACTGGTAACGTAGAGTCAAATAGGGTGATGTTTGCAGCCCAGTATTTTCGTTTTTTATGATCAACTGGCATTAATTGTTATCATCAGAGGCAAGCATGCAGCAATGATTACACCTACTTGAATCGAACGTTTTTATTTACTTTGTATTGATAACGTAATGCTCATTATGTGAAACCGCGTAAGAAATACAGATTAAGTTCCGTATTCTGCATGAGTCAGTCAAACAATCGAAATGAAGGTCAATATGAATATGAGTGATGTAAAAGCTTTGTACATAACGTTATCAATTATTTGCGCACGAGATGGTTTTTGTGGCGATTTAAAACCAAAGTTCTGAGGTATAATGGTATTCCGGCCTTTACTCTATCACCAAATAACGCATCTCTGCTGCTTGTCATGATCTAGGTTCTCGTAGCAAAATGTCTGGTAAATGCTTCTTACGTGTTCTATGAGGTTATGATACAAGATGATAAAGTAATAATAAAAGATAAAAATGTACAAAACCAAAAGGTCTCAGCATTCACATATTCACACACCCACTAAATGCTCACCCCCGCCTAAGCCCTTGCTCAGAAATAGGGAGAACAGCAATAGTTATAACGACTGGAAGTTTGAAAAATAACAGCGCAATTGTTTCATTAGTAGTAGTAGTAATGTTCCTGACAGACATCTTTAAGAGAAATTTACAGCTTAACGATATTGCAGCATTCTGAACTGTGCGGTAACTGGTTCCAAATATATGGCCAATGACAGGCTACGCGAAACTAAGTCTTGTGAGTTTGCATTTTTCTTTTATTTCTTTGGGACATGTATTATTTGAGCAATATGGTGAAAGTGAAGATGTGTACATGTGCAACAATATGGAGAGACACTGGAGAAGTGATGAAGAGAGAGAGAGAGAGAGAGAGAGAGAGAGAGAGAGAGAGAGAGCGAGCGAGAGAGAGAGAAGGTGGGTAGCAAACGTAGGCGTAGGGGTGGAATGGGTTTTAGTGAAAGGAGAACAGAGAAAAGAGAAGGAGGGAGCAGAACGAAACAGAGGGTTGGAGAAAAAGGAGGGGGGGGGGTTTACCATAAATAACCTTGTTAGTGTGGTTGTATGCTTTATTTTTTTAACACAAAGAGAAACAAGTGATCAGTTAGATTTCTGAAAATGTTCTGTAATAACTTGCTGCTTGCTAGAATAAGAAAAACACACACAGTCAGCTGCTTTTAACATTCCTGAACTGGATGTATGATTGGTCGTAGACAAAGGATGCTTAACGAATTGCAATAACCAATGGTGTCAGCACGCAAGTTTTGATCTGAGGATCCATGGGCAAAGAAATGAGTGTCAAACGACCCGTTCACCGAGTTCTTACAAGATTGTAGTGATGCTCAGGAGGTTATGCCGCTTTCCTCCACATCCATTGACATGTTTGTTGGTCTCTCATATAACATTAGGCAAAAAAGAAAACAACTGTTGAATTAATTTACAAATTTGGTGAAATGATGGAATGTGACCGACCATAGGTCCAGTCTATTGATTTCGTTCTTCTGTGATTCGTTCAGCGGTATTGTTACACATTTTTTACAAATCATGAACACTGTGAAGTTACCGTTCAGGAACTGATAATCATCTTCTTATGGAACACTACAACTTTGGAGTTACATAAACGTTTTTGTTTAAAGTTTGCACGTCTTATCAAAAAAACAGTCTATGGGATGTAACTCTTTCAGCCTTTTTTCACCGTTAATACTTTGCGTGGCTGAAAAAATCGGCTGGATCAGTTTGACCATGACAGAAATATGCATTCCCCGAAAGACCCTTCTAAATGATCGAGAATAGCTGACGCAGAGTCATACCAAAGGGCAGTGTTTTTTTCTTTTTTTCTTTTTTTTTTACCTCAAAAAAATCTTGCTTGTGAAAGAAGGCATTACATTATATCCTGGATTGGCTTCTCACAGGACAGCTTAAAAAAAAGTAAGTTCAGGAATGAACAAAACCGCCAGGGTGTGATCTGATGTGAAGTACTTTTAACGCAGTGCAACGAGCCCACTGACACTGAAAGAGGAAAGATAACGCGTCAGCAGGTCAGGCTGCCCTAATTTAAACATGTTCGCACTGTGTCTGGACTCAGAAGGACGCCCACTGGCATTCGAATCGTACAGAAATAGAATGTGAACGAGAGCCGTCAGCAGAGAAGGCAAAACACTGAGACCAGGTTTGTTGGAAAAGCTTGTACCAGTGGCAAAACGAGCTGCAAGAAAAAAGAAGAAACAACTAGAGACCACTAAACAAGATTTAAAAAGGAGAGAAGAATGAGGTGGAAATGAGAGATTTGTGGAAAAGAATCGAGGAGCGAGTACAATGAATGTTACAGTATAAGGTTTACATACAGAATCTAAAAAAATAAATAAAATATTGAGGTATCCCAAAGCATTTGACTTTGCTTAGAGAAACGCACACCCACATCGCCTGAACAGTCTGTACCTACAACTGTAAACTCATGACAGTGTTATCACTTCTTGACTCCACGTCTCTCCTGCTGGGAGGGGTGGTGCTGCTGTGTCTGCTGTGGTGGCTGTCCACACGACGACCCCCGGGCCTCCCCCCAGGCCCTGGACCTGCCCTGCCCCCTGCTGGGCCACCTGCACCTGCTGGCCAAGGACCCACGGCCCCAGTTCTGGGCGTGGAGACGTCAGTACGGGGACGTGTTCAGTCTGTACATGGGAGGGAAGCTGACGGTGGTACTGTCCAGCTATTCAGCCATCCGTGAAGCGCTTGTTACCTTCGGTGATGCCTTCAATGACCGTCCTCACATTCTCATTATGGAAGATCTGTTCGCCAGGAAAGGTAAAAATTGTTTCCTTGTATTTGTAAAGTGAATAATCAAGGAAGAAAACAAAACTGTTTTGAATTCAAAATCGTTTTTTTAGATTGATGCATGAACACCAAGAAGAGCAACAGCAGCACCATTAACTCTATCACTACCATTGCTACTTCTACATTTACTGTCACGCCATTGCTATCGTAACAACTCGTACTGATCAGCTTTAAGTTTTACTTGAGAATATCTCATTGTGGAATACCGTAGCTTTTTCAATGCAGACAGAATACCATCGTCTTTATTTTGTTTTTCATTACCTCATTTTTTTTTTATCCTTTTCTGCCGTACTACTCTATTGGTCCTCATATGTTTGATGTAGTCATTTTCATTTTCTTCTTCTTCTTCTTCTTCTTCTTCTCTCTTCTCTCTCTCTCTCTCTCTCTCTCTCTCTCTCTCCCACCCCCCCCTCCCCCCCTCTCTCTGTCTCTTTCCCCTTACGTTCAAAAAGATGTACTTTTTTGTTCCTGAAAGAGAAAATATGTTTCATCTTAATTAAGATTTCATGGAAGGAAGCTTTTTGAATCAATTTTTACATGTTTTGAAAATCTGGTTTGCTGAGTTCTTCAAAACAGATACTACCTTGGAAGGAATTGACTTTTACAAGAAGGCGACCGTTCTTGGCCCCTCGTGTCCAGCTGGGCATGAACTGAATCACATTTGAATCTTTCTCTTTAGGACCTGCTTTAATCACGACGTTGCTCAAGAGGAGGTCGTTACTGTATTAGGAGAAATCCAATCGTGCTGAGTCGGAGGGGCTGCATAGTATGAGCAGCGAATTTGAGTATTTCAGTCATTGCACTAGTGTGTGTGTGTGTGTGTGTGTGAGTGTGTGTGTGTGTGTGTGTGTGTGTGTGTGTGTGTGTGTGTGCGTGTGTGTGAGTGTGTGTGTTTATGTGTGTGTGTGAGAGAGAGAGAGAGAGAGAGAGAGAGAGAGAGAGAGAGAGAGAGTGTGTGTGTGTGTGTGTGTGTGTGTGTGTGTGTGTGTGTGTGTGTGTGTGTGTGTGAAGTTTGGTCATAGTATTCACCATGAACTGTGAACAGACTTTCTAGTTTGCACATGACATATGAAATGATATGAACGGGATTTGAGTTACTAAGGGTGTATATTGCAGAGAAACTGACCATGTAGAGGTGTTGTTTGTATCAATAGTGCATCAATACACGAAATCGGAATATGACGGTACTGAAGTTTGGTAATGTTCACAACCTTATGTGCACGAAATTAATGTATGATGGTACAGAACTTTGCCTCATGGACTTTGAGAGGTTGTAGGCTTGTGCATTTTCAAAATCTAATGTGAACTTTTTTGTTCCTTCCCAATACTGCAGGTGTATGAGTCCATTTGGGCCAGTTGAGATCCATGACATCAACTGCTATGGTGAGCTTTTTATCAGATCCTCAGTAGTGGCAGACTAATGGAGACTGCAATTCTAGGGACCCACACAGTAGTAGTCTCCCTTCCTGTGGTCTAGTCACTCTCATTCCCTATTTAAATCATCACTGTTATCAGTTGGGTAGCCAACAAGTAATGCTGTGCATGTTCAAGATGACGAGGTACCACAAACACCTCTGAAGCTCAGCTGCAGTGCAGTGTCGCTGCCGACGGGTGTCCTTGTCACTCTTTTTGATACTGACTGCTCCATGCAGAATGCTGGAACGGGGACGATGCCCACGCATGAACTTCGGTGCCGCTGCACAATTCAATCGTCAGCACGCGCGTCATGGGGATAATGCCACTGAGATGTTTAAAGGAACGAGGGGCGCAAACTGTCGAGAACCAAATCACTTTCTTTTGTCTTGTTTGACTTCATCGTCACAAGGTTTATAGCTGCAGATTCAGCCTGGCCTCCCCAGTGAGCGAGTGTCATCGTTATTCTTTTTGGCCTGTTTCTTTCTTTCTTCTTCTTCTTCTTCTTCTTCTTCCTTACCTCCATGATGAAGAGTCATTAGAACACTTTATCAGCTCCTCCAGTTCTGTTGTCAGGTTGTGTTCCAAAGCATGGGTCTCTGCAACTGTTTCCCATGTCCATTCCACAATGTTGTAAGTCCCCATTGCTTTTTCTACATCCCCCTCCGGCTTTTCCCTTCGACATTTCCTCAAAATGATTGTTTAAGCAAGGCCAGCATAGTGTTTCGCTCTTACCTGATGTCACCAGACCTTCACGAGGCCTGATGTGCTGCCTGAGGGTTTGACGCTCTTGATTACTGGTGATACGATCAGCGTATCTGATGCTGAGTAACTCCTCATTTCATAGCCTGCATTTCTTCTTTCCTGAGCTACTGTGGTCACCAACACTTTGCATCTCCAGGAGATGCAGGAGCCTGATGTTGCGGTCATGGAAATGTCTTGCCTGCCTATACTTTGCTTAAGCCATCATGCGAAACTTTTCTGCAGAATTTTCCAAGGGGCAGCTCCGTTGATGCCGCAAAATGTTTTTACAAGCACGCAAGGCCTGCCGCACACAGGCCGTGGGTGTATGATCTCATTCAAAAGACCAGTGCTCAGGTCACATGTTGTGTTCGTTCTTCGATTTCGAAGATGACCATGACTTCAATCTCAGATGGAAGATTGCTGAGTGTGGGCCCGCAGGTGGCTGGTGAGGCCGATCTGGGCCCGGAAGGAACACCCACATGTGATGGTGCTACAGTGGAGGTGGAGGTAGCTCTGGCCTTGCACGTGGCTCACTTTCTCTCAGCTTCTGCTGTGCGTCTCTTTTCTGATGTACATGCACCCTTTGTGATGCTTCTTCGCCAGGCTGGGCGGTCCAGGGCAGGCGACTCCCAGGTGTTGAGGTTGATGTCAAGCCTTTGAGGGAAATTTTGAGGCAGTCCTTGAAAGGTTTTTTTCCCCCCCCCACCCCCCAACTTTTGCGCTTGCCCTGTGTCAGTTTCCGCACAGCAGTTGTTTCAGCAGTCGACTATCCGGCATTCTGACGATGTGGTTAGCCCATCTGGGCCAGGCTTTCTGAAAGAGTGTTAGATGCTGGGGTTGCTGGCCCTTTCCAAGATCTCAGTGTCATGGACTTTGTCCTGCCACTTGACGTGTAGGAGTCTGCGGAGACAGCTGAGGTGAAAATGGTTGAGCTGTTTGGCGTGTCTGCTGTAGACAGTCCAGGTCTCACTGGCATAGAGGAGAGTGGTTAGTACCACTGCATGGTAGACCTTCAGCTTGGTGATAAGGCTTAGTCCTCTCCACTCCCAGACATTTTCACGGAGTCTCTCCAAAACACAGAGCTGGCTTTGGCCATCCTGTTCCTGACCTCTGCATCAGTGTTCACAGCTCATGAGAGCATGCTGCCCAGACAGGTGAAGTTGTCAACTGCCTGTAAGTTCTGCCCCTTTACCATGATGTGTGGTTCCTGGTAGGGTTTACCTGGCGCAGGCTGATACATCATTTCGGTCTTTCTGGTGCTGATGATGGTGAGACCGAAGTTGTCGCAGGCTCGTGAGGAGCAGTCCATTTTGTGTTGCATCATCTGCACCTTTGTTGCAGCCTGCAGTCGCCTGAGGCAGAACAGCCCACCGTCAGTTCTGTATCTGACGTGTATACCACCCTGGCAGTCACGGAAGGCGTCAATCAGCATGGCGTAGAAGACCATGCTGAAGAGTGTAGGGGCGAGAACGCAGCCTTGCTTTACGCCGTTGATCACTGGAAAGGCTTCTGACTCGTCTCCATCATCCAGTACTTTCACCGTCATGCCTTTGTGGAACTGTCGGACGATCGTAATGAACCTGTTGGGACAGCCAAATTTCTCCATGATCTTCCACAAGCCATCTCTGCTGACCGTATTGAAGGCCTTGGTCAGATCGACAAAGGTCACGAACAGATCGCTCTGCTGCTCTTGGAACTTTTCCTGGAGCTGACGTGCAGCAAATATATGTCTACATTTCCACGTTCTGCACGAAAGCCACACTGGTTTTCTGGGAGGAGACCCTGCTCAAGGTGTAGTAGAAGGCGGTTGAGCAGGACAAGAGCCAAGATCTTCATAGCTATGGACAGAGAGAGAAGCCCTCGGTGATTGTCGCAGGACTGGCGCTTACCTTTTCTCTTGTAGATGTGGAGAATGTTGGCATCTTTCAACTATCGTGGGGCCCTCTCTTTATTCCACATCAGCTTCTGTGTCAAGGCTGGGCCTCCTGATTTGTAAACTTCGCCAGGGATTGCATCAGGTCCTGGCGCTTTTCTACAGAAAAGTTGTTTGATTGCCTTTCTGACTTTTTTTTTTTTTGGGGGGGGGGGGGGGGGGGGGGCGTCAAGGTGTTGCCTGATCTCCACTTGAGGTAGGCGTGCAATGGCCTCGTCGTTGATTGAGGCAGGGCGGTTGAGAACCTGGGTTAAAGAGTTCAGCCCATCTCTCCAGAATCTGCTTCTTTTCTGTCAGCATCTGGGTCCCATCTGCACTGAGGAGGGGGGAGGAGCCGGAGGACTGGGGTCCATACACAGCCTTCAGAGCATCATAGAAACGCTTGTTGTCATGACCGTCTGCGTAGCCCTGGATTTGATTGGCCTTTTTGATGAACCAGGCATCCTGCATTACGCGAAGCCTCTTCTGCACTTTTTGTTTTGCGCTGGTGAAGGCATCTTCCTTAGCTTGTGATGTGGGGTCATTCTGGTGCGCTGTGAACAGCTGGTGTTTCTCTGACACCAGTGTCTGCACTTCTGTGTCATTCTCATCAAACCAGTCTTGGTTTCTACGGGTTGATGGTCCAAGGTGTTCGAGGGCAGTAGAGTGGACTACATCTCTGAAGGCCTCCCACTGCTCTTCAATTTTGCTGTGGTCATCCTCTCGTGTCTTGGACAGCCTGCCGCCTAGGTCATTGGAGAAATCTTCTGCAACTTTACTATCCTTGAGCTTGGAGACGTTGAGCCTCTTTGCAGTCTTCTGACCTTGGGGTCTTTGCATGGGCAGGATGTGGAGTTTACATTCTGACATGATGAGGCGATGATCAGTCCAGCAGTCGGCACCACACATGGCCTTCGTCACTCTCACGTCTCGCGCATCTCTCTTCCTGGTGATGGCATAATCAATCAGGTGCCAAAGCTTGGAGTGTGGGTGCATCCATGATGTGTTGTTGCGAGTAGGGAGGTGGAACAGAGTGTGGTGATAACAAGGTCTTGAGCGCACATCTTGAGAAGCAGGAAGCCACTGCTGTTGCAGTTCCCAGTACCGTGTCTCTCCAGTGATCCCTTTCCAGGTCTGGTGATCGGTCCCTACTCTGGCGTTGAAGTCCCCGAGTACGATTAGCTTCTCAGACGGTGGGACTACTGCGATGAGAGTGTCTAGCCATAGAACTTGTCCTTGATGTCATCTGGGTTGGTCATTGTTGGGGCATACGCGCTGATTAGTGTTGCACTCTTCTTGTTTCCAAGTGGAAGCTGGAGTGTCAACAGGCGATCGTTTATGCTCTCTGGGAGCTTCACAAGTTTCGGGGTGAGATGGGATCTGATGGAAAAATCCCACGCCTGTCTCTCGCCGTTCAATGCTGCTGCGTCCACTCCAGAAGAATGTATATATCCTCCACCACAGTCTGTGAGTTGGCCTTTGTCCGCTAGGCGTGTTTCGCTAAGTGTTTGCTATTTCAACGTTGTAGCGAGCAAGTTCTTTGGCGACCAGTGCAGTTCTTCGTTCTGGTCTGTCTGCCTTGGCGTTTGTCTAGTAGAGTTCGCACTTCCACTGCCGAGGTTGAGCCCATTTATTTTTGTTTTCTTCGTAGTTCGACCGCAGGGAGGGGGACACCCTGCCAGCTGTGGTTTGCTGGCCAGGGTAAGGTGAAGCAGGCAATGGTCAGGGCACCTTTCCTTGCCCCTTCCTCTTGCTATGGAGGTGAGCAGTGCAGTCCTAAAAAGGGCTGCTCAGACACCCAGGGAGCTGCCGAACTCCACTTCTGCTTCGTCCAATAGAGAGCGACCACATGCCTGGGGCGCCTGTGAGCAGGCTCGTGACTGGCAGCTCCCAGTGTGTCCACACCTGCTGCCTTCGCCACTTCCCCATTGCCACAGGACTTGAGGTTGCGCTGTGGGGTTTGAAGTCATGACTTGCGCTTGACTTGGATTATAGTGAGGGAGAGCCCTCACTCTCTCCCCCAGTCCATCTGTGTCCAGTGGCAAGACACGTCGAGACGGCTGGAGATAGATTGGGGTGCAGTGGACCCACCGTGACGTCTTTTTTTGTCTTGACACGCCCTGTGCGCTCCACAACGCGTTGCTGGAAATCGCCTTTCTGCCCGTTGAACCACAGTGGTTTCTTCTGTGCAGTCCGCCGATTTCAGCTTCGCGTACAAAGGTAGACAAGCCCTAGAGTTGAGGGTCGGTGACCTGTCAACTTACCACTATGCTTGCGGTATGCTCGCAAAGAGAGTGGAGACTGTGAGAGCAGGAACTTCCAGCTTCCCGTACAAGTCCAAGAACTTGCCCTCTGCTCCAGCAGATGACAGTGCATTTCAATCACAGACACATTGTGTGTCCAAGTTACAAATGAATGGGATGTTTCAGTGTTGCCATCCAGTTTCATGTTTGTAATGTTCCTGTTTTCCTATAATTTTGGATGAAGAAAAAAAAACAGAGGTGATCATCATCTAAAATGCATTCTCCTCCCATCAATATAACAAACATACACCTTCTGATCCATTTTGTCACAAACATACGCCCCTCCTCCCTGAAATGCCTCCTACACCTCATATGATAACAAACGAACACATAATTAAACACTTAACACCGTCATCAATAAATCAAACACATCAATAAATCAAACACATCATACAAATAAATGCACTCTCCAACCGCCCCATCACACACATTAGCACGTACCTTAACCCCCTCCTGCTTCCCCAGCCTACACCATCACACACATTAACACGTACCCTTAACCCCCTCCTGCCTCCCCAACCTACACCATCACACACATTACCACGTACCCTTAACCCCCTCCTGCCTCCCCAGCCTACACCATCACACACATTAACACGTACCCTTAACCCCCTCCTGCCTCCCCAACCTACACCATCACACATTTACACGTACCCTTAACCCCCCTCCTGCCTCCCCAACCTACACCATCACACACATTAACACGTACCCTTAACCCCCTCCTGCCTCCCCAACCTACACCATCACATGCACACCATCATCCACTCCAGACTTTCTTCACTCCACAGAAACATGCCCATTTTCCACAGCCACCTCCTCTGTCTCACACACACACGCACGCACGCACGCACGCACGCACGCACGCACACACACACACACACACACACACACACACACACACACACACACGCACACACATCCACCCCCCACCACTACATTTCTTTAACTTCCAGCCTCAACATCACATACACACAGACACACCCTCCACTATCACACTCGAACACCCCTGAACACCTGCATCTTCTTCACACCTGTGTCAACTCATACCATAACACTTACAATCACAAACTGTCCACCCCATACAATCACAATCAAGCACCCTTAACCCCCTACACACACACACACACACACACACACACACACACACACACACACACACACACACACCGTGACATCCAGATACACACCATCAACTCCATACCTTCCCTACTTCATATCTACACACACTCAACTCAGTATCATCACCTATACCCAGTCTTCCCATGAACTATTGCTTCAGGCATTTTAGTTTTTTAGCTGAGTATGATCTCACGAGAATATTTTAAACATCTTACTTGACCAAACGCTTTCCTATACCCATCATTATTTCCCAAATAACATCAGCATTTCAAAAACTCTCATGTTCTCTCGCACACTTATTGAAGATTCATTTGTTTCACACAGTCACTGGTATAAGAGGACTAATACCTCATTCCCTAAACACTATATGAAACCAGACTGTTTTGTTGGTTCAAAAGCATCAACAGAGATAAAACAATTATGGATAAAACAATCAGGTCACATACTGAAGGTCTCACGGAAAGTGAGGGGAAAACACGAAAATGGAGCCAAGGACTCAGGATTCTCTCGATCCCTAGACGCGTGGGTTCCCTTCTAGGTTACCCACCCTTTGCTCCAACAGGAGATAACCTCTTTCCCCCATTCCTTGTCAATACAGGAGTTATAGGTGCTGTAGGTCGCCAATGGAAGGAACAGCGTAAAGCAAGCAAAGAGATTCTCCGTGAGATGGGTATGGGCAGTGACCAGCTGGCTGAGAGGATCCAAGAGGAGATCACCCACTACATCCGGGCTATTAAGGACCACCAGGGAGCACCGATGGACCTTGCTCGGATGACTCAGATTAGTGTATCCAACAACATCCTCTCAATTATCCTGGGAAAGCGTTTTGACTACACCAACTCGGAGTTCATCTTATATCTCAAGAACCTGGATGAAACCTTGAGACTTGCGGCAGGTTTGTGATATCTATGCTTACACACGACGGTAAAACTTACTCTCTGAGAGAGAGAGAGAGAGAGAGAGAGAGAGAGAGAGAGAGAGAGAGAGAGAGAGAGGGAGGGAGGGAGAGAGAGAGGAGGTGGCAGTGGTGAGGAATGCAGGTCAGAGAAAAGAGAGTGTATTCAGAAAGAAGTTAGTCAGATAATGCCTGTTTTTTGACACATAAAAAAGAATAAAATAATAAACAATGTTTTCATTTGTCAATGGAACATGCGCACGCACGCACACAACCACGCACACACGCACGCACGCACGCACGCACACACACATACACTAATTTATTGATTTGGACACACGTACACAGACACACAGACACCACCTCACCCCTCCTACACACATGTCCACGGGCGCACGCACACGCGCACACATACAAACACACACACACACACACACACACACACACACACACACACACACACACACACACACACACACGCAAACACACGCACGCACGCACGTACGCACGCACGTACACGCACAAACACACACACAGTCGCATACACACACGCACACGCACACATACACGCGCGCACGCGCGCACGCACGCACACACACGCGCGCGCGCGCGCGCGCGCGCGTGCGTCTCACACGCACACACACAACACACACACACACACACACACACACACACACACACACACACACACACACACACACATCGGTGTATTTGTGTATATGTGCGCGTGCGTAAGTGCGTGTGTGTGTGTGTGTGTGTGTGTGTGTGTGTGTGTGTGTGTGTGTGTGTCCCACTGTGTGTGTGTGTGTGCGTGCGTGCGTGCATGCGTAC
>JADBJO010011211.1:56684-66463 GCA_016801955.1 Conus betulinus
GAAACATTGGACGGCACGTGAGGAGTCTGGTGTGGGAGACCCCAAAGCGGCCCTCCCGACGACGACAGGGCAACAGGGAAACATACTACGACTTTCCAGCTCCACGTGTCCCCAGTTGGTTCAACCCTTTCAGTGCCCTGGACTGGGAATCCTATTGACGGGTCCCGACGACGACCAAGCCACCTGATGCAACTGCTGTGTTATCTCTGTTCATTTTGATTGATTTTTAAGCACCTCCATGTATACGTTGTATTCTGACCAAGATTTTTCTTGACATTTTTCTCTCTAATTATTAATGATTTTTTTTTCCTTCCATATAATTTGAATATTAGTTTTAGAACATGACACGAGGAAACAACTTTAGTGTTTTTCAATGGAACTGTAGATCAATAATTTCTAATTATGAACATTTAGTCCAACATCTCGCAAATCATGAATATCATGTCTTAAGCCTCCAGTCATTAAATGTAAAGAAAGATAAGCTACCTAAGTTAGAAAATTATCACTTCCCTCCCATCTATCAAAAAGAAGACACAAACGGGAAAATCAATACAGCTATTTACATACATGAAGGGGTAAATTACACACTGTGCCCTAATCCTATTCCATCAGATATTTCCACAATTCATTCTTGTGCTGTGACAGTACATTTTGATAAGATTCTACTAACTATCTCTTATCAGTGTATTTACCAAAAGGTCCAGATGATATAACAACACTGAATGGATCCGTATGCTTCAGGCAGATAAAGGCAAAAAAAAAGTGCTAATTACAGGAGATTTTAATGCACATGCCCCTTTTTGGGAGAAGAACTGTGACCATATCACAAGCAATCGTTTGATAGAGAATGTTGTAGATTCATCGTTTTATCTATTAAACGATGGTCGTGTTACAAGAATCCCTGATAATCCTAATCATAGAGCTACGGCAATTGATTTAACTCTGGTTTCGCCTGATCTAGCTCCCATTTGTGAGTGGAACACACTGGCTCATTGCTTAATAGTGATCACATTCCGATTATAACAAGTTTTGAAATTACAAGCACAAGAATTACAGATCTAAGTGAGGATAAAGTCCCAAAGTACAATTATAAATTTGCTAATTGGGATAAATTTTCAGCAAGTATGTCTACGTTTTATGTTGAGGATATGCACGATAAAAAAATATAAATGATCTTTATTTTTCATTTACCAAGGCAGTCCTAGAGGCTGCTAATGACTCTATACCTATGCTTAAGACAAAGAAATCACATAAACACTCTGGAAATATCTGGTGGAATGACGACTGTGAAAAGGCAAATAGCGAAAAATGGGAGAAATTTAAAATATACATACAAGAAAATTCTACCCCAAACCATCAAGAGGCAAACAAGGCAAAAAAAATAAATCAAACAGAGTTAATGCCCAGGCCAAGAGACAATACTGGTCTTCTTTTTGTATTAATGAAATCTACAGTCATAAAGATATATGCAAAAAGTCTGGGGAAAAAATGAAAACCATGAAGAACGGAATTAATTTACCACAATGTCCCATAAAATTAGAGAACTCAGATCTACCCACTAATAATGAAAAAGCAGAAGCATTTGCAGAGATGTTTGTCAGTTATAATAGAAATGTGGGTTTATCAACTGTAAGTAAAGAGTATAGAGAAAGTGAAGAGCAAAGTAAAACAATATCAAATCATGATGATAATGAGTTCACAAGGAAAAGCTATGTCAATTTCTGAAATAACACTTGAGGAAGTAAAAGAAAGTATTTTACATTTGAGTAAAGGAAAAACATCTGTTGGATTAGATGGAATATCTTATGAAATGTTAAAACACTTACCTTACAATGTTATTCGATTTTTACATATATTCATACAAAGATGTTGGGGTAAAGGGGAAATGCCTTCTGTTTGGAAGTGATCAATTGTTGTTCCTATACACAAGCAGGGAAAGCCTAAAGCAGATATAAACAGCTATCGACCCATCTCGTTAACATCACACGTTTGCAAACTTATGGAGAAAATAATATTAAACAGATTAGTCCACTTCTGCGAAAAACAGTGCATTATACCCCAAATCAAGCAGGCTTTTGGAAAGGCCGATCAACTACAGAACATCTAGTGAAACTAACAACACAAATCAAACAGCAGTTCGCGAGGCGGAAGAATATCCTTGCAACTTTTTTTGAGTTAAGAAAGCTTATGATCAAGTATGGCACTACAAATTATTGCAAAAGCTTAAGGAAAACAATATTAATGGTAATATGTATAACTACATTGAAAATTTCCTTTCACATCGTTTCATACAAGTAAGAGTAGGAAACACGTACTCGAACCCCAGAGAACTTCAGATGGGATTACCTCAAGGTTCAGTTACTTCTCCTGTTCTATTTAATATACTCATAGCCGATCTCCCAAAGAGATTGTCAAACGATTCAGTTTTAGTCCAGTATGCTGACGATATATGCATGTGGATGAAGGTAACAATGAAACGCAATACACCCACTAGATCATTAAACTATACAAAAAAAAGTTTACCGAAAGGAATTAGATAAAATCACTAATTTTATGAAAGAAAATGGTTTATCACTATCTTTAGAAAAAACAAACATGGTCCTTTTTAACTCAGGTTATAACCCAGATAAAGTGCCTATATTCAGTATTAATGGAATTGCCCTTAAGTTTGTGCAAAGTGTTAAGTTTCTAGGTGTCTATCTGTCATCAAAACTTACCTGGAATCAACATATAAATCATATACTTGATAAAGCACGAAAAGCATTGAATTTTCTCAAAATTATTAGTAAACAACGTGGGGTCAAGATACTAAAGCACTTTTATGTATTGCAAACTCACTTGTTCGATCTCGTTTAATATATGCCCAAGAAGTTTTCTTCAATGCCCCCAAACTTCAAAGCATAGAGTGCAAAGCTGTTAAACTGGCACTTGGGGTTCCAGTACATGCTTCCAATCTAGGATCATATAAAGAAGCGGGTGTTCTTCCTCTAGATGACAATAGGAAAAATTCTTGCGCCAAATTTATAGTAAAGTCTTTTGCTTTTGATACATTTTGTAAGGAAGAAATTAGATTAGACTCCACGAAAGATTTTGCCAAAAGAGCTAAAAACAATACACTCTTTGCAATCAATCAATTCCTATGCCACTGATATAATCAATTCTAAAGAATTAAAACACAAAGAAATAGCCACTAAGCCACCTGTTTCACCAGTAGCACCCTGGGAGCATATTAAACCTGCTTTTGATACTGACGATTCAAATTTAAACAAAAATCAATCTCCAAATATCTTGAAAAATGTAGTAAACATTAGCATTGAAAAACAAAGTATACTAACTATATCAAGATTTACACAGACGGGTCTTTAATAGAAAATGTTAGTGCAGGATCCGCATTTTTTATTCCTTCCTTGAAAACATTAAAACGTTATAATATTGGTAGGCATTATTCCATTTTCACTGCTGAATTAATAGCCATTCTAATGGCGTTACATCACATTGAAGAGTTACCTTTAAATGCATGCAAAATATTATTTTGTGTGGATTCAAAATCTGTATTATATATGCTATCAAAGGTCAAAATACCAAGACACGGGTTGAAATGACACACGAAATCAAGCACTTAATACATCACTTAGCAAGCAAAGATATCAGTGTTACTTTTTATTGGATTCCATCTCACTGTGGAATTCTCTCTAATGAACAGGTAGATCAAGCAGCTAAGAGTGCAGCACGCAATGCTGCACAGGGACAATTAAACTTAATGTTAAGCTAGATCTACATGAAGATTATAAATACTTTGACAAGTTAGCAAAGGATAATTTTGTTGACAAGTTGAAGACCTCAGATATACAATATTCACATAATTGTG
The DNA here is from genome assembly GCA_016801955.1 of Conus betulinus. Classification (NCBI taxonomy): domain Eukaryota; kingdom Metazoa; phylum Mollusca; class Gastropoda; order Neogastropoda; family Conidae; genus Conus; species Conus betulinus. Next base: position 60,553 of record JADBJO010011211.1, read on the forward strand.
TAAAAGCTTGTGATACACTGCATTCGGATATAATAATTGAGAGTTTAAGTCAAATCAAATCCAGATCAATTACATCTTTGATGTTTAAGATTCGTCTAAATGCTCTCAAAACAAAATTTTGTAAAGATATTATTTGTGTTTGTGGGAGTCAAATTTCTACGAATCATCTGCTTCTGCACTGTCCTGCCATCAAAGTTCGAATGCTCAAAAATGGAGGCACTGCGCTCAACCATCGAAATCCGATAACATTACAGAAAATAGTTAATGACCTAGATCTTCTTAAGTTGTTTTCAGAAACTTTGCATTCTAGTTCTGATGGTATTTTTCTTTGATAGTTGTTGGTAATGTTGAGATTATTTGTGTTTGCAGAGAGCCCAGAACTTAAGTATGGCATTGATGTTACATTTACTCAAAAACTCTTAACACTTTAAAGAATCCCTCCTATGCAATTTTTTTTTCTTTTTTTTTCTTTTTTTTTTTGTCTAATGTCACTTGAGGGTGAAGAGACGTTAAATCAAAGTACTACTACACACACACTCACACACACAGGCCCGCGCGCTCGCGCGCGTGCACACGCACTCACATATTAACATGCACACTCGCGTATAGGCTAAATAGCTGTCGATTCGTTTGTCTATTGTAATAAGTTTGTTCTTGGTCTGCTTGAATAATTCACCATGTAACGATCTGGCAGCAATAAATCCAAATATGAAATGTCGAATAACACATGCAACTTGTTATTCTCGAACAACAACAACAAAGAAAAGTGCATAACTATATAAAAAACTAAATGCAGGTATGACTTAACTACTAATGCATTACATGATTTTATCTGTTTACTCATTTTATATAATAAGCGTTTCGGTCACCAATGTATGCAGGTTGCTTGCATGCTATTTCCGCGTCTACTCTCTCTCTCTCTCTCTCTCTCTCTCTCTCTCTCTCTCTCTCTCTCTCTCTCTCTCTCTCAGTATCCAAGGAAAACAGGCTGCAGAATAAAAACCGTGAATATGACTGTTGTGTATGTTCGTGTTTTGTTGAGGAGACGGAAGGAGCGGAAGTCGGAAACGGGAATGATCGGGTGGAGGTTGGAAACGGGAATAATTGGGTGGAGTTTGGAAACGGGAATCATCGGGTGAAGATTGGAAACAGGAATCATCAGGTGGAGGTTGGAAACGGGAATCATCGGGTGGAGGATGGAAACGAGAATCATCAGGTGGAGATTGGAAACGGGAATCATCGGGTGTAGGTTGGAAACGGGAATTATCGGGTGGTGGTTGGAAACAGGGAATCATCAGGTGGAGGATCGAAACGGGAATGATCGGGTGGAGGATGGAAATGGAAATCATCAGGTGGAGGTTGGAGACGGGAATGATCGGGTGGAGGTTGGAGACGGGAATGATTGGGTGGAGGATGGAGACGGGAATCATCGGGTGGAGGTTGGAAATGGGAATCATCAATTGGAGGTTGGAGACGGGAATGATTGGGTGGAGGTTGGAGACGGGAATCATCGGGTGGAGGTTGGAAATGGGAATCATCAATTGGAGTTTGCAACAGGAATCATCAGGAAGAGGTTGGGAACGGGAATCATCAGGTGAAAATTGGAAACAGGAATCTTCAGGTGGAGGTTGTAAACGGGAATTATCGGGTGGTGTTTTGAAACGGGAATCATCGTGTGGAGGCTGGAAATGGGAATCATTGGATGGAGTTTTGAAAAACGGGAATCATCGGATGGAGGTTGGAAACGGGAATCATCGGGTGGAGGTTGGAAACGGGAATCATCGGGTGGAGGTTGGAAACGGGAATCATCGTGTGGAGGCTGGAAACGGGAATCATCAGGTGGAGGTTGGAAACGGGAATCATCGGATGGAGGTTTGAAACGGGAATCATCGGGTGGAGGTTGGAAACGGGAATCATCGGGTGGAGGTTGGAAACAGGAATCATCAGGTGGAGGATGGACATAGGAATCATCAGGTGGAGGGTGGAAACAGGAATCATCAGGTGGAGGGTGGAAACAGGAATCATCAGGTGGAGGGTGGAAACAGGAATCGTCATGTGAAGGTTGCAAACGGAAATTATCGGGTGGAGGTCGGAAACAGTAATCTTCAGGTGGAGGTTGGAAACAGGAATTATCTGGTGGTGGTTGGAAACAGGAATCATCAGGTGGAGGCTGCAAAAGGAAATCATCAGGTGGAGGTGAGAACAATACATTATTTAGTGGAGGTTGGAAACAGGAATCTTAAGGTGGAAGTTGAGGAAAAGAATCTTGTGGATGATGGGAGTCACCTTGTGGAGGGTGGGATAGAAATCAATCTTGCAAGCTGCCTGCTGATAGGATCAGCCTGATCTTTAGCTCCGCCCCTGCCTCACTGCCAGCCCTCAGGTTATACAACCATAAATCAGCTACCTTCTTTCAACGACAAGGCTGTCAAACCGCAAGAAAGCTCGTTTCTTCTCTCTGTTAACACTTCAGGAACGAAATTAAAAGAAGAAGTAATGCACCGCCAAATGAAAGAACAAACAAATTACAAAACAAACACTACGTGTTTCAATCTCTTGCCCTTTTTCAGGCAAGAGGAGCAACATTCAATACAATGAACGACGAACAGATAGTCTCTGCTAACTGTGCACAAAATGGATGTGGAATGGAAACCAGACTTCAGGAACGACAGCAGAAGGTGGCGTGTTTCCCTCACCTGTGAATTAACGTCGTTGTTAATGGAGGTATGGAGGATGTCTTATCCCTCACTGTCTTCCTGTAGGCCAGAATGCATTCTTTGTCCTGAAAAAAGTTGAAACGACGAAGATCGGTTTGGATGGGGGGGGGGGGGGGGGGGGGGGGGGGGAGAGTGTAGGGGATTGCAGTTTCACCGAAGTCGATAAAGGCGTCCTGTTTTCACGTCTTCAGTCATTTCAAATTACTCGTTTAATGCTGACTTCACTACATTCTCACAGTCTGATTATAGTTCTATTTGCCCCTGTAATGGGTATTCCGTGAAATATCAGGTTACTGCTGCGGTTTTTACCTTCACATTCCTCCTCCTTATTCTCCACATGTTCAATCTGCACCTTCAATTCTTTCTTTCCTTTCATTACCCCAGTGGCAGGGGTTTGGAATCTGTCCACCTTTCGAGTTTTTTGTCCAGCAACATTCTGAGTACATTGATGTCTGAAAGATTTCAATGCCTCACCTCCACCCCTCCCCATGGAGATGGAAGAAGGGGCTGGCTTTGAGACGTCAGAGTAGTTTTTGTTTTGATCATCTTTCATTAGATCCTGGGTAGGGCTCCACATCTTCACACTGAGGTAAGAAAGACACAGGAAAAAACAGAACAACTGTCTTTTTCCCCCGTGGTAACACATGCAAAACCTCTGTCGTGCACGTCTAGACATGAACTTTAGAAAAGTCGAGTAAAACCTGGCCGCGGATGGCTCGAAAGCGTGGTACACATAATGCACTCTCTAGAGTTTCACACCTGTTAACTGATTAATTTCAGTTAATTTTGGATAATAATGAACAGAAACTGCAGAGCTACCTCAAACGGGTGCTGCTCCTCTGCTAACAACTCCTCCCTCTGTGTGTGTGTGTGTGTGTGTGTGTGTGTGTGATACGCTATTGCTTTGTTTTGTTTTGTGCAGGCAGGCGTTGTTTTAAGTATATGGCTTAAGCCTTTACCAGAACTCTCTCTCTGTCTCGGTCTGTCTCTCTGTCTCTGTCTTCTTATCTCTCTCTTTCTCTTTCTCTCTCTGACTGTGTGTGTGTGTGTGTGTGTGTGTGTGTGTGTGTGTGTGTGTGTGTGTGTGTGTGTGCGTGCGTGCGTGCGTTCATGCATGCACGCGCACATTAATTTTGTGTGTGTGTGTGTGTGTGTGTGTGTGTGTGTGTGTGTGTGTATGATGTATAAGGAGCCAGGGAACCACAGGGGTCTGGATCTTTTCGAGGAAGGGCATGCATATTTATTTTTTACCCTTTCCCTCCATCCTCCACCCTACCTGTTTTGATTGAAGAATGGGGCCCATTAATATCATTAATATCATTTGATTAAAGAAGAACGTCCATCTGTTTCCGGGTACCCACTCAGTTCTGCCCTGTATAATCATGGAAGATCTTGGGATTTTTACAACTGCCAGTCAAAAAACAAACAAACGCCCTGTGAATTTTTTGAGAGCAGACCCTAAGTCAAAGATCCTTTCACTTTTTCGCGAGTCCATTATTGAAGCCAGGCATTCAAGTGTGTGACGTTTCATGCAGACCTTGCCTCGGAGAACGTTTCTGGAGCAAATTCTTCCCAAACTTTCAAATTACGCCCAATAGAAAGCTTAGAAGATCTAAAATGCAGAAATCGCCAAACAGCTTCATTTGATTTCCCATCTGCTTCTTCTGATACTGTTTTGTGAAGAAAAAAAAAAACAAGTAGACAAAAACTTATGTTTTCAACGGTTCGCGGTACGTATCCCCAGACGTCTGCACAGTGCTTTTTCCTTTGTTTTTGTGAGTAATGTGCATGCTAGATATTTGTGTTTAAGAATTAAGCATATATTCTCTTCAAACAAATGTAAAAAGATATTTCTGTTGACTTTTACGGACGGTAGATTATATACTCTGGGAAAGAAGGAAACTACTCTCTCTCTCTCTCTCTCTCTCTCTCTCTCTCTCTCTCCTCTCTCTCTCTCTCTCTCTCTCTCTCTCTCTCTCTCTCTCTCTGTAAAACGGGGAACTGCTTTGGGATGGAGATCGGCAAGGCCATATCAGGCGTTTGGTCCCTTTGTTCTACACAGTGGACAGTAAAGGCTAAAGCAGCGAAATCCGTACATTACAATCGTCACACACACACACACACACACACACACACACACACACACACATACACACACACACACACACACCGTTCTTGCTCTGTCACACACACACACACACACACACACACACACACACACACACACACACACACACACACACACACACACACACACTCGCACACACACACACCATTCTTGCTCAGTCACACACACACACACACACACACACACACACACACACACACACACACACACACACACACACACACACACACCACTCTTGCTCAGTGACACGCGCGCGCACACACACACACACACACACACACACACACACACACACACACACACACATACACACGTACACACGAGCGCGTACGCACGCACATACGCACACACACACACACACACACACACACACACACACACACACACACACACACACACACACACGCACTCGCGCACGCGCACACACGCATGCATTCACGCTCGCATGCACGCACGCACAGGCACTTCACACCACACACACACACACACACACACACACACACACACACACACACACACACACACACACACACACACACGTTGCAGATCATGCAGCTGCCCTAGAAACAGTCACGAGATCAGAGTTGATAACAGCCATGACATTTATCAGAGCAACAAAAGGCGTGACTAACATTGCAACAGTTTGCAGCGGAGCACTCCAGAAACACCAAACAAACAGTTGTGTTGTGACACAGATGGTCGTCAAGGCATATCCCCCACATGGACAGTGCGCAGCAAGTTACGTGCCTCGCATTCAGCACATGGATTTATCGTGATCCACTGTCCGTTAATGTGCATGTCATATGAAGAATGTACTGCTCAACCTGAAAACCTCAGATAAGAGTTCCTTCTGCACCTGAAGGTGAAGTAAAAATGACCCACTCGAGTCGATTACGTGTCATGCGTTGTGCACTATGCGATCAGTCGTATCATCCGCTCACTGTAAGATACAACACCTGAATAAAATCAATCAAGTAATCCTGGCCCAGTCTGATGCATGTGAGACCAACCATCTCTGTCTCTGGCTGGTGTACATGTGCTTACAACCACCTGCTATCATTAGAGA
>JADBJO010011212.1:0-42500 GCA_016801955.1 Conus betulinus
CGAAAGTGGCCCAGCCAACGCAGCCGACGCTGTCTGAAGTATAACATGGTAGGGAGGCCAGCGCAAGACAGGACTTCGGTATTGGTCACCCTGTCTTGCTAGGACATGCATAGTATACGACGGAGGCTTAAGGGGTGGTAGGAATTGAGCTTTTTTCTCCGCTTGAGTATGCGTGGTCCATGTCTCAATGCATACAGTAAGGTGCTGAGAACGCAGGCTTTATTTATACACAGCCATCTCTTTTCTGTGTGGCAGGCTTGGGATTTGTTCCACATTCTTTTTTTTTCATTTTTTTTTATCCCAAAGAAACACGCTTTATTCAGCTAACTGGAAAAATACACACGCGAATAAAGTGGACAGTGCGCAAAGATTTTCACACATATATTAAACTGATAATACATAAATATTTCTAGCTATTGTGAAAAATAGAGCGAAACACACACACACACACACACACACACACACACACACACACACACACACACACACACACACACGTATGAACATACACCTACACATGCACCACTGTTCATTTACAAACATACTTACACACACTCATGCACACATACATATAACATTACTGTACATTGAGATTGAGCCTTGAACAATGCTGTATGAAGCTGAAAGGTTTTGATCTAAACTGGTGTTACTATATGGTTACCTTCAAAAAGATGCAATCTCGAAATGACACGTTTGTAAACCAAAAAACAAGCGTACATCCTTACATCGCTATTAATCACTGTAGGTCATCAACAAGACACTGGTAAGGTACCACTTTTTTTTAAAAGAGAAATCTGCAAGCCTCATTTCTTTTGAATAAATGTATTTTTCATCTATATAATTGTGTTTCAAGTCTCTCAGAAAGTGTGTTACATTGTGTTTGATCTTATTTATCCTGCATTTCTATATAAGTAAGTATTTTGCTATAAGATTAATCTGGTCAAAAGTGTCGTCTGCTTTTGTTTGGTCATCATTCCCAAACAAAACAAGTTCTACGTTAAATTTTAACTCAAAACAGTGTTTGCACTTCTCTCTTAAAATCTTCTCCAAGTCCCTCCAAAAACATTGTGAAAAATCACAAAACCATAAGTAATATCTGGTTGAATCTTTTTCATTTCTACAAAAAAGTACATTTGTTACTATTTGTAATCCTCATTTTCTTCAAAATATTGTTGTTAACTGAAATGTTATAACACAGTTTGATTTGGAACCACCTTAATCTGATTTCCTTTTATTTTTTCATTTGTTTTGGTGCTCTATCCCAGTCCACATTGATATTCAGTATTTGCTCCCACGTTGCGAAAGCATTTATATCATATTTAATGACTGGCTCTGGTAAAACATCGTAGAAAGGTTTTGAACCTTTTTTTTAACATTTGCTATTATTTGTTGTGCGTTTGTCCTTTCATTGCATTTTCTATCTTTTATTTTGATATTCTTTGTAGCGAGGAAGCTTTTGATTCATGTATTCTAAATAGTTTACTTTGATAGTATACCTTTCACAGAAGCCTGTATAACTTAAAAAGCAACCCTTTTTATCAACCACATACCTTACCAGGAATGTGTTATTTGTGTCCACTTAGTATTGTTATCAATTCTAAACTTCTCATTGTCAAACAAGGGTTCCATTAATACTTTTTGTGCTTTTTTTACAGGCACGTCTTTGCAAAACTTCGCATAAGCTGCGAACACATCCTTCCAAAATATGTTACAGTTCTTTTAAGTAATCTCAAAGGCCCACACCGTTCCAACGATTCTATCTCAGGACAATCCATAACAGTATATTTTTCCCATTTGGATGTTCTCTTGAAGATCTTTTTCAACCATGTCATTTTAGAACCATATTCCACATTCTTTGTGTGAGGCAGACAAGTGTTGTGGCTGCCTTCCCAATCACCTTGTCGATCTCAGTGCCAAGGGAGAGGTTATTGATGATGGTGGACCCCAGGTAAGTGAATTGATGGAAGGCATCAAGCTCATTGTTATCAGTGCAGATGGCTGGTGGTGACGGCGTGCCTTGACCCAGGACATTTGTCTTGTTTAGGCTGATAGTCAGATCAAAATCTTTGCAGGCCTGAGAGAAGCGGTCCATCAGCGACTGCAATTCTTGCTGAGTGTGGGTCGCAACAGCGGCATCATCGGCAAACAGCATATCTCTGATGAGGGCTTCGCGGACCTTTGTCTTTGCTGTTAGGCGGGCGAGATTGAAAAGGCTGTCATCTGATCTGGTTCGCAGGTAGATCCCATCTTGCGCTGTGCTAAATGCATGCCTCAGGAGGAGAGAAAAAAAAAATATCCTAAAGAGGGTGGGAGCAAGGACACAGCCTTGTTTTGACACTGCTTCATATGTGGAAGGGCTTGGAGAGGTTGCGATTAAACTGCACAGCCCCTTTCATGCTGGAGTGGAAGAAACTCAATTTAGCAGTGCAGTTGAAGAGGGGGGGGGGGGGGGGGGGCAGCTGGTCTTTCGGAGAGTCTTGAAAAGACCATCTCTGCTGACTAGGTCGAAGGCCTTGGTGAGGTCGATGAATGCAACACACAGGGCATCCGCTGCTCTCTGCACTTCTCCTGGAGTTGGCGAAGGGAGAAGACCATATCTACCATGAACCTGTCTGCTCGAAAGCCACACTGTGATTCCAGGTAGACATTCAGCCAGCTTCTGCAGGCGGATCAGGAGGACCTGAGCGTAGACTTTGTCACCCTGTACAAAAACAAGGGCGAGAGGAGCGACTGCGATAACAAGAGGCATCTCTCTTCCTAGCATCGTCGGCAAAGTCTACGTTCGGATCCTCGAGATCCGCTTCTCTCGTGTCCTGTGGTACAGCTCCCCTCATTCCAGCACTGAGAGAGGACTGCCAGCAAGGGTGCAGAAGGGTAGTCTTGTTGTGGTTGATGAGGTCTGGAGGAATGCCATTTTTGCGAGGTGCCTTGCCTAATGCCAGGCTGTCAATGACCTTGCCTTGCTAAAGAAGCCCCTGTGGCGACAGATTGATTCTTATCAAATATGTCACTTTTGAAAAAGGATAGTCAAAAGACAGTCAAACTGTGTGTGTGTGTGTGTGTGTGTGTGTGTGTGTGTGTGTGTGTGTGTGTGTGTGTGTGTGTGTCAGTCAGTACAATACAATGTTAATCTGACAGTAAATGTTTTTTAGTCAGTCAGTCAGTCAGTCAGTGTGTGTTGTGTGGTGTGTGTGTGTGTGTGTGTGTGTGTGTGTGTGTGTGTGTGTGTGTGTGTGTGTGCGCGCCTGTGTAATCTTCTTTCCAAAGCTGAACAGAAACTACAGCAGAAAGCTAAGTCTTCTGAGCCCAGTCTGGTGTGATCCCTTCTGACGTCACTGGCCATACAATGATGTCCTCAATGTCTTCACTGCCGTTTGAAACCATGGTGACCACAGACTTCATCAATCAGTCAACGTTGACCATGGCAACGAAAAGGACAATTAGGGCGTTTGCAGAAGTGCAGACTGCCCTTTCAGTTGAAAGGTAAGAAAAATGGCGTACATGTCTAGCATCGCTCGTTTTTCAATATTTTAGTTTTATTTTACAATATGCAGTTGTTACTGCATTTTGGTAAAATTGTTGATACAGACATGCCCTCATTCATATTAGCAAAATGCACATGGGATGTTGTTTTGGCAGCCTCATTGATTTCCAGATATTTTGTTTGTTTAAAGAAAATGTCTTACCAGTAAATGCGAACATAATGCCAGGCTAACAAAAACCTGCAAATTGATAAATAAACGAATAGATAGATAGATAGATAGGGTAGACAGACAGACAGACAGACAGACAGACAGATAGATAGATAGATATATATAGATAGATAGATAGATAGATTGTAAATACATAGATAATACATGAAATAAATACATAAATAGATATATAGTTAAATAAGTAATAAATAAATATATCAATATAATGACATATATTTAGAAATAAATGAAAAAGAGAGATATAAAAAAGTTAGCAAAAGTATCGGCCGTTCTAAAACCTCACACACAATATAGCTGTATGAATATCTAAATTAAAAAAGTCCGCACAAATACATTAACGCACACCCATGTACGTACACAGCTATCAGATTGATATGCATAGACGTAAATGCATAAAACGGCGTAGGTGCATGTTCTTATATACACAAGAGAACACACAATTAGTTACAGACACACACACACACACACACACACACACACACACACACACACACGCCACGCACGCACGCATGCGCATGCACGCATGCACGCACGCACGCACACGTCATTTGCTAATTCGATGTTAAAGGATTAATTCGCTATAGTTATTTCATATTTAGTAGATTCTCATTGACTTTCATATGTTCATGGTTTTGATATTCATTGTTTGATAATTATCCGACATTTGTATCCATTTCCCCTATGCAATAGTTAGATTTTAAACACTTGTACACACTCACACAAGAACCGACAAACACAGGTGCGTTCATATCAAACTTTTTCGTGCAGTCATCTCCCTCACACACTCCCTTTTCCCTTCCTTTCTCCCCTATCCTTTCCCACCGTCCAATATCACTTTCGGTGAACAGACGTTAAACAGACTAACAACAACAACAACAACAACAAACAACAACACAACACAACACAACAACAACAACAACAAAACAACAACAACAACACACTGACATCCAAGTGTATTACCAACTGCCATCAGTGTTACGTGTTTAGTGTGAAATAAATACACATACATTGAAAAAATGAAGAAAGCAAGTGATAACAAAAATTATGATAAATTGAAATAAATACATATTATGGATAATCAAAGAGAAAAAAGGTGGGAGGGGTGGGGGTGCCTTTCGCTGTCAAAAATGTATGAGCAGCAGCTAATGTGACTTTTGATTTAAAATTGTTAATATTCGTGCAGTACAGATTCATCAGCTTTTCTTGACTTTGGCATGGAACGAATTCTTTTGTTTAGGTATCTAGTAAACCAATATAAGCATGCCACATGCTCTATAAATATACATGCTTCATCTCTAAGTGATGCGAGGGCTTTTTTTAGTTTACAGTTTGCAATCTCTTTCTCTCAAACATGCTTATAGATTAGGTGTTCAGTTTTGTATTCTTGAATTCTATAGGAAGAACTTACCTAGTAGTATTATGGGAACAATTATTTCCTCCGTTTTAGTGTTATCTGCCACACCAAAGAGAATTAGTTCCATTTGTAAATACAGGCGATGGCAGTTACGACATTATTCTTTTATAAACTGCTCTAATCCCATCCATTATCCGGAAAGCTGAAATCTAATGGGCATTTCTATAGATAGTGCTCTGTCGACTTGTTTTCTTTGTGACGAAAACGACATTAATTGCTGTGGACTATAACCATGTTTCTTATGATATCATTCGTAGATAATGATTTGAACCCATTTCATTTTAATTTCTTTGTTTTTTGATTTTTTTTAAGTTCTGCCTTGCAATCAACTGGAATGTTTAGTTTTTTCTTCCATTTAATATTAAATACCTCCACTTCCTCTAGTAATACGTCGTAACAAGGCAGATCCTTTAGCAGCTCTAACACTTTCACGTTTTTTTTTTTTTTTTTTTTTTTTTTACATGATTCCACCAATGTTGTGATAAGATATATCTCTTTCTTTTCCTTTGCATTCTTGGACGGCTTGCAGACAACTTGTAAATTCGAAGAAGTTTACCCTCATTCCATATTTGTGTGCAAACGATCTGTAGCTAAAAGAATCGCCATTGATGATATTTAGCAAATCCTTAAAAAGGATATCGTTATCTGCCCATTTTTCTCAGGAAATGGTTCTTTTTCAACATTATATCAACTAAGAGAAAAGATAGATTCTTACAATAACTAACATCCATCTTCTAGTTTAAATTGGCACTGAAATTTAGAGTGCGCCGATGATACGTCTTTCCAACATTTATTAAGTTTCGCATTGTTCAAAATGTTCGGGTTCACAATTGTTCAGCGAGTCTGAATGTGGTTACACCGAATGTAGCATTTGTATTCATTTGGGGAAGGGACAGGGGAGGGGTAAGAAATAATCTTCCTAATCCAAGCAAGTTTTAGTGCATTTATATACTTTTCAATATTAGGTATACCTATACCCCACTTTCTCAACACTGCGAAAATATTTCCTCTTATTTTACGGGGTTTTGTTGTCCCATATAATCCATCGCACATTGTTTTTAGTTGTTTGATCTAACTGTTTAGAGGATTTGAAAGTAATGTCCACAAATAAATGAGTTTTGATATAATTAGAGGCTTGAATACTGCAATATGATCGCAAGAGGTGTTGCAGTCTTTTGCAGCCTTACCATTGAAAAAGATTCTTTACTCCAGCAAATTTATCTGCTATGTTTATTTCTATTATATTTAAGATATTGTTTGTAAACCACAGTGCTTGGATTTTTAATTTTGAGGGATTCCATTCCATTTTTTTGAGCTAAAATAACTGTTGACTTTTTCTTGCTTCCTAACTACAAGTGAAAAGGTTTCCTCAAAATTTAGCCTTAATCCCGAGTAAGATTCCATTTCTCGTAGTTTACCGAAACTACGTGACATGTGAGATGTGCATGCCCAGATCCGTCATATTGTGTATGTTTCCGGTCGCCCTGCTAACGCTTTTTTCTACGATTCCGCTCAAATCGTTTTAGAAAATCATGATCATCTGAGGGCCCAGGTTGGTCAGTCCAGCTCAAACATAATACTTTTGTATCAGTTATCATTGGTACATACATTGACACTTGTATTTTTTTTTTTAGATTTACAGCGCCGAAACGCATACTTAAGAATAAGATAAAGCCAGGAGCTGTATTTGAGTTAAGATAATGGAGGAAGATGCATTGCCCCGTGATGACGAACTCGAAATGAACGAAAATGAAAAAAACATCATGCTCTTGACAGGAGAGTTCATCAGGCCACAAAAATTCTCGACACGAGACTGTATCCATCCCCATATCTGAATGGGAGGAAATGAAGGCCCAAATGTACGCATTTTGGCATTCCTTACCAAGACACTTGCACAGGGAAGGGGGACAACGCAGATTGATGCCAGTGACGATACTGAGAATCAGGGTGAAACATCCGACGATGACATGTCATACCGAAGAGGGGAATCCTAAAAAAAAGAAAGAAAAAAAAAAGCAAGGAAAGGCGACACCCTGACATGACGTGGATGATAGCTATGATGAAGACTTGCAAAGTCTCATTCAGGCCAAGAAGACAAAAACAGATGATGATTCTGACACACTCCTTCCAACTGAACAGGAGTATGAATCAGATAGTGATACTGGGCTGGAAATCAATAGCATGTTGGCAGGCATTGCTGATAAAATGAAAAAAAGAAAGAAAGAAAACTACCTGATAAAAAACTGAAGGAAAAAATGGGAAGTCATAAAAGACCAGAAAATTGCAATGTACATGTTTCCAGAGTGAAAGCAGAAATCTGGGCTATGATGGAGCGTACTTGCAAGACGAAGGATTTGAAAATCCAAAATGAACACACACACACACACACACACACACACACACACACACACACACACACACACACACACACACACACACAAATGCTGGTCAGAGCAGCTTGTGCCTCACAAAGGTAGTAAACAGTTTGGTTGACAAATCATCTGCTGACAACAAAGATATAGTAGAAAATGTCATTGACGCAATGGCACTGATTAAAAAAAAAACTTCACATGAGTTGTCCATGGACAGAACAGCGAAAATTTTGAATGCACCAGAATGAACAGAAAATATCAAACAACAAACAACAACAACAACAAGAACAACATTAACAACAACAGCAAAAACACACCCTAGCTTCAAGTGACATTGAAATCACAGGAGCGGACAACAAAAACGCTAAACTGTTTCTAGAAAAAAAAAATGCCGTCATTCCATTCATGTCGAGGCTTGTATCATTTTTCATATCTTTTTCAAAACTACAGATGCTTCTTGTAGTGTTATCAGTCCTTCTGGGGCACAAGATTCTGTCTTTGTTAATTTTGGATGGTAATGCACATATGTGTTGATGTCCAATTCCTGTGTTTCTTACCACATATCGTGATTGGTAAAAAATCTTTGTCTCTTTAAGTATGGCATTGGCTTCTGTTAATATTTCTCTTCCGTTTGAAATCAGTTTCATTTCTTTTTTTTTTTTTTTACCAGCAAAACACCCTTTTTCAAAGGGAAAAAAAAACTTGCGAATTTTTTTTATCCTTTGAGGCTCACTTAGTTCTCGATCTAAGTATTATACCCCCTATTTTCTTATTTATACCATGGTTAATTTCTCTTTTAATCTCTTAACATTATGGTGTCTGTATTATTCAGATGTATTTTGTTTTTCCAGTTTGGTGATGTCTTTTTCTTGGTCTTTTTCTTTTTTTTTCTGTATTAAATGCTTTCTTCTGATCTTTTTATGCTAAAGGAAATGATCTGTGCTCTTATTCCGTGAGAACTGCATCCAAAAGGAGCTGATATAAAATGGTGATCTGGATTTCATCAATTTGGAATTAGGTCTATGATCTCTCGTCCTAAGGCATTGCTGCTGCTTTTTTTTTTTTTGTTTTTTTTGCTTTTTTTTTGTTTTTGTTTCCATTTCATTGATGAATTCCACATAGAAAATATCGTTTCAGGAGAGAAGAGCTAATATTCCAAAAACGTCTGTGTCTGTCGTCAGGTTTACATTCAGGGTTAATATAAACAACAGGATTTGTCATTTTTATATCCACATAATATTTCAGCATTCTTTACGAGTATGACCAGAGAGTCTGACTCTAGAATAGAATCTAAACGGCTCTGCTATAAAGGAATTTGTTCTTCTCCAACTGTATCTTAGTACTCCACAATTGTGATAGTCTAAATTTGGGTTGCACACTGAATTCCAATCCCAAGCAATTATTACATTGGACATTTGAAGGTCTATTCTCTTTTGTAAGTCTTAAAAAAAGATGGCTTATCTTTATAATCAGGTCTGTGAATATTAACCAGTGTAATATCTCCACCCATTGTGCTCAATACCAGAATGATTGAATTTACTTTATTGTCTCTTATAAACTTCTTAATTTTGAATTTAAGATTATTATTTAATGGGAATGTCCATTCCTCGAAATCTAGTATTATTACATGCAAATGTATATTCATAGCCCCATTAGGATCTAATTTGACGTCCTAATTTGTGCCTAACATAGGCATTGTTTAGAAAATAGATTAAGTAGTGTTTTTGTCTTAATAACTAAAACACATCTCTCATATTCTGATAATTTCCTTGACAAGAACATCAAAATCAGATGTAAGAGGAACTAGTTTTGTTGAGGAATTTTAATTTTTTATCTATGATTGATTCTTGAACAAATGTCTGAAAGAGAACGCATTTGCCAAACTTTATATTTCCAATAATCAGATACAGTTAAAACTGTCTGGAATCAAAGAATAGGTAAGAGGATTGAAAGCATTCTACAACCCCGTGAAGTTGACACGTAAGGAATGCACATCTACGCAGAAACAAACAAGCAAACAAAAACATGTTTGCCATCGAAAAATGTCAACAAAACGAGAGAAATAAGGAAGTACTTCCGAGCATTGATGATCTTTTAAAAAGTTACCATGAGCAATGATAGTGCTGCAATGAACACACCCTGACGGAGTAACTAAAGACCGAAGATGTGTATTCGGATCACACAAAGTATACCTGGGAACGTGTTTGTGAGCATTATTCTCTCCAATTTGTCTCCGCAATGATCACTAAAATGACATGGGAATATAAGCAGTTATGAAGTTGGTAGCATTTTCAAGTACAGACTTGTCTAGTCTTGATTTAAATGTGTATACATAGTTACATTATTTTTTAAGCAGTTCGGTGGATAACATCTGTGCAAATATATAATCCTAGATCTCAATTATTATAATATATGAATGACCTAAAGTTGTCTTCTACAGCTGTTTTAGGCAAAATAAATATTTTCAACATAATGCAGACTCAAGAACAATGTGTGTAGAATTCATTTAGCAAGCCATCGGACGTCGATCGCGTGCTTGTTTTTTTTTTGTGTGTGTTTTTGTTCGTATTGGTATTTCTTTCAATCTGAAAGTAATTTAAGTTTGTCTGGTAATGAATCTCAGACAATTATTTTCATCTGGTTTGCAGAACCTACATATTCGTCCTGGCAAGCGTTGGCATGGTGGGCAACTTTCTGTGCTTTGCTACTCTTGTCTTCACCAGTCTGCGAAACACTTCAGCTTGTATCTACATGGCTGTCATAGCTGTCCTGGACTCTATTATCCTTACAATTGCTGTTTGCATAGTGATAAGCCTGCAGATTGGTCATACTGCGTTTTTCATGCAAAATAGTTTGGAACTGTGGCTTCTACTTCCTCGTGTTCTACTCTTCCATCCACTCTGCTGTCCTCATTCTTCTGGCTATGACTGTTGATCGTTTCATTGTTGTCAAGTTTCCGCTCAAGGCTCAGAGATTGTGTACTCCTAAATCTGCCATCAAAGTCATCATTGGGGTAGTAATATTTGCAGTAGCCCTCAACTTCCAGATCCTTTTCAACAGGCGTTTAGTCCCTGCTGGCCGACTTGATGATCCACTGAGATGCTGGTATCCAAAAGGGCCTATTGAAAATTTCATGGAGAAAGTATACACGATCATTGATGCCACCATCTATAGTTTTTATTCCTTTAATTTCTCTGATCACTTTGAATCTTTTAATCATTCGAGAGCTAAGACGTGCTCGTAAATTCTCTAAGCAGTTCACAAAACGCCAGGATGGAGACTTTTCTTCCAACGCAAAGAAGAGTAAAGGTGGTTCCTATAATGCTAATGTAGACACGTCCACCAGGGAAACAAAGACTGCTAATAGTGTAACTGCATCCACAGTGAAAACCAAGGCCAACACTAACACACTCTCATCATTTGTTGTTGGTGTCCTTCTGCTTTCTGGGACTGTCGTCACCACTGGTGATCGTGCTGTTATATCAAAGGTATTACGGACCGGCCAAAACCCTTGAGGACGAGCCCAGGCTTTTACGATCCTCACATACGCAAGAATCGCAATGTACAGCAACCATGGTATGAACTTCTTCCTGTACAGCATCAGTGGCCGCCGTTTTAGACAAGAGTTGAAACAACTTCTGAAACGTTTGTGTCAGCTACGTTGAAGTGGAATACTTAGGACTGTATGAAGAACCGAAAAATGACAAGGAAAGTAGTGAAGTTTAAGGTATAGTACTTGAAGTGATAGCTGAAGAAGCAGAAAACAAAACAAAAAAAACCCCCCCCCCCCCCCCTAAAAAAATTTTTTAAAAAAGAAAGCAAGCAAATATCACTGGCAAGAAGGCCTAAAAACATGAGTCTGAGGATTTTTTCCTTTCATAAATGAAACGGATTTACTGTTCTTGTAAGTCTTTCCCTTTCTTGAGATCAAGGTGTGTCTATGATTTGAAGTATAATGTATATTCCATCCTCTCTTTCGCTGGTGACTGTGCTCCACCCCGGCTAGGTAAACAGATGGGGTGAACTGTTTTTTGTTGATTGCACATTTCTGTACGATTGGGATTGAACCCACAACTTTCTACGTCAATCCATTTTACCAATGGTCGCTTGAGCCACAATCATAGTGCTTGTGGCGTTGTTGAATTTGTGCATACACACTTGCAATTTTTTTTTTTTTTGAATTTTGGAAGAGAGAGAGAGAGAGAGAGAGAGAGAGAGAGAGAGAGAGAGAGAGAGAGAGAGTGTATGTGTGTGTATGTGTGTGTGAGCGTGCGCGCGCGCGTGCATACCATTGTGCGTGTGTCAGTGCGTGCGAATGTGCGTGCGTGCGTGCGCGCGCACGCGCGCGCCTGTGTGTGTGTGTGTGTGTGTGTGTGTGTGTGTGTGTGTGTGTGTGTGTGCGTGTGTAAGCGTGTGTGTGCTAGCGTGCGTGTGTGTGCATGCGTGTGTGTATATGTGTGTGTGAGTGTGTGTGTGCTCGCTCGCGAGAGAGAGAGTGAGAGAGAGAGAGAGAGAGAGAGAGAGAGAGAGAGAGAGAGAGAGAGATAATAGGTGCCTGCGTATGTCTGTGTCAGTACGTGTGTTTTAATTGTGTTTATAAGCATTTCTGTGTGTACTGTGTATTCGTGGATACATGTTGAAGTCAACATCGTGGCACAGCAAAAAAGATGTCACTTTATGTTTTTATTCAAACTGAATCCAACAAAAAGTCTGCAGTTGTCGGTAGATGGCAGACATCCTAACAGAAGAGCTGTGACCTGTCAACTGCAGACTGTGCACCGTAAGAGACCTGTCAACAGCTGATCACTGAAGGCCACCAGCCGAAGAAGACCCCTTACTACAGCTGTGTCAGTTCGGTGGTGGTCTGTAGTGCTTTTTAATTGGCTCAAAATATTAAAGTATGCCCTCTACTGTAACTGTTTTAGTCGCTCAGCTAGACTGAATTTAAGAAAGGATCTCTCTAACCTTAAGGCAGCGAGAAGTTGACAGTTTCTGTACCTTTATCAAATGACATTATATCATCTTTATTTGAAACATTGAAAAGAGACATTCAAGTGACTTAGAACATGAAAGACCAATAGAAGGGCACGGAGGCTTTTAAAATTTGTCATCACTGGAAAAAGTCATTTTGGCTAACTTGTTCTTCAGACACAGATCTCTCGAAGAACTGTCTGGCATGCTTCCACTGACAAGTTTTCCGATAAAGTCGACTTCATTCTAACCCCATGAAAATGGTTCTAGGTTTTCTATTTATTATAAATGAAACCCAAACTAGAACTAATCATGACATGGCATATATGACCAGTGGGCTCAACCGATAGAAAATCAACAAATGGAGCAGATCACAGACACGTACGATTCATTTTTGAAAAGCTGCAGACTCTCCGGATTGCAACAATGAAATGTATTTGTAGAGATGAAACTGGCATAAACATAAAGAAACTGATCGAAATGTATCCCATGCGATCACTATAGAATGTTTCCCAAACATAGTGAATGTTGTACATCTGCTGTTACTGCAACAATCTAGACAACTGAATCACAATCTCCATCAAGAGTCTAAGAAAAGACGTGCACACACTCCTGCTCGCAATTGACTCTGAATAAAAAGCTGAGACATGTTATGCCTTCTTTGCTTGTTCACATGAAGAGCTTTGGCAGTTAACCCAAAGAAAAGGGTGATGAAACAAACATGATCCTGAATACACCCAAGTCCCATCACACCATGGCTGCACCGAGACTCATTACTTAAACTCGCTTTCTGTGTTGACAGTATCACGGTGAACAGAATTCAGTGCTCAGATATATTAAGAAAAAAAGCACTAGGCTGGGAAACCACCTCGCTCTAGCGGCGAAAAAAGACACATGCATGGGATAAATTCAGGAAGAACATAAACTCAACTTTCACATAACACCGTAATAAGCCTCTGAAGTGATGACCTCACTGATCAAGGTGGATGTCACTGCACGGAACGGAATCATGTTGCTGTTTCGATATAACATGTGAGTCGTGATATGTGGCAATAATTGCCTCCATGTTGTGTGGGAACTGTGACATAAGTCAGCCTTGTTGCCGAAAGTTCCTGATGTTTACAGATTTTCAACATTCTGCTTTTGGAGGAAAACCAAACATACAACTAAGCTCTCTTCTCTCTTCCTAT
The DNA here is from genome assembly GCA_016801955.1 of Conus betulinus. Classification (NCBI taxonomy): domain Eukaryota; kingdom Metazoa; phylum Mollusca; class Gastropoda; order Neogastropoda; family Conidae; genus Conus; species Conus betulinus. The sequence continues at coordinate 13,661 of JADBJO010011212.1, forward strand.
TGCTATCTACATTTTTCTTTTCGTTTTCTTATACGTATTTCATTCACATCTTTACCCACCCCATTTTTCACTCTTGTTTTCTTTCGCATACATATTTTTCGTATTTTACACATACTTTTGCTTCCTTCGTTTCTTTTATATACTTATTTTGTTTCTTTTCTTCTTCTCATTCAATATTACTCTTAACTTTTCAATGATTGATCATTTTTATTCCTTTTCACCTACACATTATTATTATTATCATTATCATTTTATCATTATTATTATTATTATTATACCATTATCATTATTATCATTACTGTTACTCCAACTGCTGTCATATTGTTTTACATTGTATAAATGTCATTAGAGGTAGTGGCAGTAATATTAAAGTAGTTACTATTATCATTATTTTCATAATTATAATTCTCGATGTGTTGCTATTGTTGTTGTCAGTGATGGTGATGTTGTTGTTGTTGATGATGATGATGATGTTTACATTATCATCAGCATCATCATTATTCATGTTATACAATGAACTTCATGCCTTTTCTGAGTTTCTATGCATTTGTATATTTCTTAGACTATATCTTACTAAATTCCTATTTTCTATTTGATTAAGGACATTTTCATCATTTTCATGATAATGATGATGATGATGATGATGATGGCAATGAAATGATGATGTTGATGATTCTTATTTGCTATTTTAAAGTATTGGATGTTTTTGAGACTTGCTGTTTTTATCTTATTTTAAGTTATACATGTCCATTTTCTATATCATCATCGTCATCATCATCATCATCATCATCATCATCATCACTATTTTCATCATCATCATTATTTGCATTATTCTTAATGATGTGATTATTTGTTGTTGCTATTGTCATTAATATCATTATTATTATCATTTATATTTATCTCACTACCTTTCCATTCCTATATTGATCTAATTCTTATTCTTTGTCATGTGTGCACGTTAAATGACACATGATTCAACCTCCATGAAAGGAATCTTTAAGCTTACACTGAGCCAAGTCGATACCTACTCTCTGAGTATGATGAACGCTATTTCACGTCAAAAATGGGTTATTACTTCATGCATATGGCGTCGAAATGGAGAGCGAGTTAGGTGAACCTTGTTCATGTTGACCTTGACAATATTGCAACAGGTTGAACCGCTCCTGTCGTGTTTGGCAAATCTGAACAGAGTTGGCTGTGAGTTTTGGTGGGAACTCAGCCTGTGTTTGATTTTCCGCCGAACAGCAAGGTATGTTGTATGATTGTCCTGAGTGTTCTGTGTTTGCCGTGCAGAAAATTTCAAAAGTCAGTTGACAGTGAAGTGCCAGTGCCAGCTGTGTGAATCGTCATGCTCGTGACCCTTGTAGTTCTACAGTGTCAGTTACGCCTTGGTTTGGTGGGTGAGGTGCATCGTTTGGAGATTGACACCATGTGAGGGGTGAACTCACGCAAGACGGCGTTCTAAAGGCATTAAGTAGTGACCAGACCTAGGTAGGGTTAGGACAATAAATCTGTTTGACTGTTAGTGAGCCTATGTGACTGAAGAAGGGGCCTTGGGGGCCTATGATGGAGTGGTCCTTGGGATCTGTTTCTGCTAATTGATTGTGACAGCCTGGGACTATATTCAAGGGAATTTGGATGACTTTGGGGAGCTTGTGGTGAACGTTATGTTTTCATGAGAAAGGGATTGATTACTGATTAGTATTGCTAATTTGTAAAACGTTTCTATTGAGTAGTAAGTTGAAGCCTCGTATTGGAAGGAACCTTATTCGCAGTTGGTAATTTAGACAAGAACGCACGAGTACGAGTTTGTCTACCTGTGATTACAGATGAATGGTTCCTTCTGAATGGAGTGAGATAACTTCTGTCCTATATTTGATTTTACCACACTTAATCCCCTTCTGACATTCGTATTATTGTTCTTGTACTTGACTTCTTGTTTCTGCTGCTTTAATCGTTTTGTTTTGTTGTTGTTGATGATGTTGTTGTAGTTGTCACATAATCGTTATCATTTTAAACTGTATCCTTTCCCCTTCAACCTGAATTCTATTTCATGGTTTTAGTTGTTCACCCAAAACCAAATTGCGCAGCCAGATCGAAAAGATTAAGTGACTGTCTGCTCATTTTTGTTTTATTTGTGTACTCCTTGAATGTTATTTGTCCTGAGTCGAAACGCGTTGTGCTTCTTTAGTAATGGTTTTATTCCTTGGTTTGGTGGTCCAGTATTTCTGATTTTTCTCTTACTTCAATTTCCGCCTTCAAGCACCCCACTTTAAAACCATTGTCAAATTGTTAATGCATTTGTCTGCATAGCTTGTAGTGGGCAGGTCACCAGCAGTAAGTAAATGGGTACCTGATTCAGATCATGGACAGTAACAGTTGTGGTGAAAGGAGAGGGATAAGCTTTGGCCTCCTTCATGTCATGTCCTATAAACGTTTGAACTATAATGGCATACAGCAACTACGGCCATTAAGGTGAGGAGGATGGGAAGACAACTTCTTAGTAACTTTTAGTTAAGCCTAATATGCTAATTGTTTTTCTTTCTTTGCACTCCATGCTTACCTTTAGGCGCAGGCTTGAATGAAGCATCAAAGATTTGGTGTGTGCACATCTGTTTGTGGTTTTTGTTTAATTTGGGGGAGGAAAAATGTTCGGCCTGTCTTGTCATCCTAATTTTACACCATGCCCATCCCTGATCTTGACTTCAAATGAAGATGCCAATAGACCTGTGATGGATTAAACGTTGTCACCACTGTTTCAGTGCAAAGTGGTCATTGCCAGTTCACTGGCACTTGCTATGATATTCCAGACTCACGCAATTCTGCAATAATGTGTCAAATAACACGTTGTTGATAACATCATAATTTGTTAACTTCCAAATTCCTTTAGCTTTTCTTTTCATAATTGGGTATAGTCAATGACTGAACGAAGTGCAGAGAAACGCATAATTATCTGTACTATGCAGCAGTGCCTTTACATTCATATCTAGGATGCTTCAAATGAAAACATTTTTGTTTGCTGTCTTGTTTGATTCCTTGGTCTTCTTTTCTTTTGGTACAGATGATAATTGGCAATGCATTATAAGAGTATGCAAAAGAAACATAAACTAATTAGATCTTCAACTGGTTGGCTTCCCCTTGGAAGAGAACAGGCTTGAATTATATCAGCTATTATCAAAATTTTATTCAGGTTGAAAAAAGCCCTGGTACATGTTTCTCTGAGCAAAACGTTACGCCACGACAGATATCTTCATCTGCGTAATTGCTGGAATGTTCCTAGCTCCATATCTTTTTTTAGACCAGGGAGTCCCAACATGCATCCATCAGAAAGCTTGATATGTCTGCTTGAATTATTCATAACCTGTGAGCTCTAGTCGTATCGTGTAATGGTCTGTTCATCTTCTTTGGATTACCTGCTTCTTCTCGTTTGACACTGTTGTGAGAATTCGAGTTCAACATGGCTGATGACGAAGTCAATCTAGTCCCAACGGAGTGAAGAGACAGCATAAATAAAAGGAGTTTCGTGAATTTGACACCACAAATGTGGATAAAATTCTACTACAACTGATTGAGGATGAAGATTTTAGTGCTTTTTGTGACACTAACTTGTCAGACTATTCGTTTGAAGAAAAAGAACATGATGAAACTGAGTTGCTCCGAACGGGGGTAATGTAGGCATTGGACACAATCCCCGTTTCTCCTTGGTAGTCGTCCCTACGTCAGCAGAGAGCAGAGAGGGAAGCTGTAGGCAAAATATCAAAGTGTTGCTGACCCAGATTTTGACTGAGGCGCTGACCAGTCGAGTAGTTCGACCACTGAGGGGGAAAGTGAGGGAGAGGTGCCACAGCCTTCATCGTCTGCTAACACACTGCCAGAGCCAACGTGTGAGCATGTTGGGTGTGGCAGAGCTGGCACGCGGCGAAGTGGAGGTCGAGATGAGACCAGAGAATTGGTGAGACTGACGGACATTATATTACTGTGTTACTTGAACTGTGTTTAATTGCGTTTGATCGGGTAAACGTACATGCTGTTCATTTAAAATCCTTTGACTGTTGCACCTTTTTCATGCTTAGGTGCAACTAGTTGCAAGGTGAGGCGAGTGCAGGCGGAAATCTAAACAAATTTGAATGTTCTGATTCAAAGCCATTCTTGCGCAAACTTTAGATTGGATGTGGCAAGGAAATTTTAGTAGTGACGTGAAAGCTGCCTGAAAATGTCTGTTTCTAGGTCTTCCATAAGCACAAGGTAAAGTGATACCTGGATGAATGAAGTGGTCAGTATGCTGAGTGGACAGAAAGAAAATTAGAAATGTTTGCTGTAGAAGACCAAGAACAAATTAAGACAACGGAGAGAAAGATTTTCTTTTTTCTGCCACTTTCCACAGATAACCAATATCAGGTTTCGTGATAAAGTTGTATGATATGGTCTCGTTTTCTTGTCTCGAGGACAAACCTCCCAGATGCATTTTGCTCCTTTTGTACCTTACCTACACACGGTTCAGAATATTCAGCAAGATTAGCACAGACTGAAGCTCTGTCCATGGCAATACACAGGGCAGCAAATATTTTTTTTATGACCATAATGTGTATTATAGCAATGCTGGTGCTTGTCCTCACATTATCAGCATGAGGTCAGACTTTGAATGCTTTGTGACTAGAAAGAAACAATATTTTCTAAAAGTCCACGAGATGGTGAAAAAGACGTAATAGGAAAACGGACAAAGATAGATATAAATGAAGCAAGCCACAGTTTCAAATACCATAAATCTCGTGGCCAGTGTAGCACTGCGCAACAATTATCCCAAAGATTGTTTACACTCCCCATGTAAGTTTGCTGTATATTGTTCACATAATACCGATTTCTAAATCTTTAATAAATGTTAACGAACCACCAAGAAGCCAAGCAAAACGTGGACGAAAGAGTCACAAGACAAAACACGACATGACACAAGTGATTGCTCGTTGATTTTCGTTGCCCTATTTGTTTGTATCTTGCCTGAAGAAGACATAAGAGGTCGAAACGCGTCGTGTTTTGTCTTGTTGTGAATCGTTTGTCTACGGTTTTCTTGGTGGATTGCAAACATTTATTTAAGATTTGTTTGACTTTCCGCCTGCAGTCGTCTTACTTTGCAACTCGATTTAAATGTGTTTATTAGAAACGTGTCTCCTTTGTGAAGGTGAACAGAGGCTACAGCCGACGGCAAAGTCTGTAGCATCTAGACTGGTGCCATCCTTTGTAATTACCCTGGGCACGAAACTATGTCTTCGATGTCTACACTTCAGGTTGGACCTATGGATACCTCGGGCGTTGTCAATCAGTCAAAGGTGACCATGGTAACAGAGAAGCCACTGCAGGATTTTGTAGAATTCAAGACCGCCATTTTGGTTGGGAGGTAAGAAAGTAATCGGCGAGTTTTTGTATCGCTCGCTGCCCCACATTTACTTTAACTCGTTTTTTCCCCCTCTTTTTACTGTACTTCAATACTTTTGAATGCAGAATGAGAAATGAACTGTTGTAAAAAACTTTGTTAGGAACATATACCTCGCCTTCATTAAAAAACACCCACATATTTGTTGGAGCAAGGGGCTAAACTGAGGCAACGTTGGCATGGACTTAGCTTGGAAACAGTTTGGATATTGTTTATGCAGCATGCTTTTGAATACATGGAAGAAAAATCTACGGTGAACATAAACATGGACACCGATACACAACCTGAATAAAGTGAGATAAAACTATCAGACCTCATAAACGCTGTACACATTACAGTGGACGGAATGATTTATGAGTATGGAGAAGAAGACAAGCGCAAGTGACGCATAATCGTAACTGACTCATCAAAATGCAGGATATTTTTTGATGACCTCTCCACTGATATTATTAGAGGAGTAATTACCAAATATTCCTTTGACATTACTCGAAGCAAATTCTATGCTTAAGCAACAAAAGGCTCTAAACTTTTCTGCTACAAAAATCAGCGCATAAACATTCTATATCCCGATCAAGCTGATACATAGGAAAGACGAAACCATACACAAAAATACTTGTTTCTTTGAAGTATCTGAAACGGTCAATGAGAAAAGTAAACGACTACTAGCCACAATTGATTCGAAAGACCTAAAACAATTAAGAGCAGAGTTTCTTAAGAAAAATGGGACAAAAAAAAAAAGATATTTGAATTTGTCATGTGCACTGAATAAAGTGTACCTGGCAGTTTTCAGTAATCATCATTCTCCTTGACGTTTCGATAAAGATATCAGAGAATATTGAGTGACTAGTCTGCTTAAGTTGTCTTGTCTCGACTTTTTTCACAGTCGCGTGAGTTCTTGTCATGTTGTTGTTCTTCCGCACTTGGCAAATGTCATCTTTTTAAACGTGTCATTCCAGATGGTTACTGATTGCGATGATCCGATGTTCTTTTGTTTTCATAGACCTAGAATATATATTCAGACTTAGGGGAAACGCTGTGTACAGGTCAGTGTTTTACTTACTGGACGCTTATCATTCATCGTGATATATTATTTATATTTCTTTGTGTTTTGTCAGTCTAAGGTTTTTTTAAAGACATTTTATTGTGAAAATCAGACACGTTTTTTTATTCGTTTAGTTTGCAGGATTCATATACCCCTAAGAGCGAGTGTTAGTATGCTGGGCAACGTGCTATCCTTTGTCACTCTCGTCTTCACCAGTCTGCGGAACACTTCAACTTGCATTTCTACGGCTGTCATTGCTGTTCTGAATTGCATCATCCTCATACTTTCTTTTTGTATAATGATGAGACGCTACGTTGCCCATACTGTGTTCTTCATGCAGAAGAGATGGAACTGTGGTTCCATTTCTGTCTGTTCTACTTTTCCATCCATGCTGATGTTCTGGTTCTTCTTGTCATGTTTATATATATCACCTGACAATGAGTCAAATTTTCACAGATTCGAAGCCGACTAAGTTATTTAGCTACAGTGACAAAAAAACACTTTCAACGAGGAGCTATCTCTTGCGTTTTGATTTCGCATACACATAAACGCACAAATGCATACACACAGTATATGCGTACACGCTCACATACCCGACACACATATATACACTCATATATGTACACACACACACACACACACACACACACACATATATATATATATATATATATATATACATGTATGTATGTATGTAGATACATGTGTATGTGCTCACACATGCCAAAAAACACACACACACACACACGCACGCACGCACGCACGCACGCACGCACGAACGCGCGCGCACACACACACACACACACACACACACACACACACACACACACACACACGCCTACAAGCATGCATACACACATGCACACGCACTTCTGCACACGCACACACGCACGCGCACCTACATGCAGACTCAAACGTGTGCGCATACATACACACACGCGCGGACACACGCATGCCCCCCCCCCCCCCCCAAACACACACAGGCATACACATACACACACTCACACACATGCGCACACGCACATACATGGGCCCGTGCCCACACATCCATGCACACATGTGTACATTCACAACACACACATACAAAAAACAAAGACAACCAATATTAGGTAGGCACTCAAGGTCTGACCAGCGCATTGGGCTAATGCGTAGGTCAGAGGCTAAGTCGTAGCCACAAGACCCTCTTCTTCAATTCTCTCTTAGTTGTTATTTCATTTATCCATCAGCTTAAAATCATGCGTAGTGTGTGGTCTCATAACTTCGCGGATGTGGTGTAGCGTTTATGGACTAGGCCGCACGCATTTACGCCTCCTTGATGAAATTGAAACATAAACTGAGATGTGAAGACCAATCACAGTCAAGAAGATGAGGGCGAGATCATCTGTCGCTTCTCTTGGTTAAATGTCAAATTGGTATGCATATTTTGCTCATGGGGAAAGCCCGTCCCTGACCGTTATTGTGACCTGTTGTAAGTCAAGCTCGATGGGAGCAAGATGACGTATTTAAAGATTCCTAGCTGTCAAGGTTAAGGACCTTGTAAGGGAGGGAAAGACAAAGGGGAAAATTCGAAACTGGCAATAACTGATAGCAAACACCCAAACACTCACTCAACCAGACCACCCAAGGATTTACAAAGACAATAACAGTTTATTAATTATAAATCGACAATACTCATTCATTCCATATGGGGAGAGAGGCCTAACCAAAGAAGACTGAAGACAGAGGAGAGACCAAGTAAGAATAGAATGGTAAAGAAGAGGGGAAGAACCTATCAGTTCTAAGTTACCTATAGAACAAAATAACCCAAAAGCCCAAGAAAAGCAAAACCTCCCTCCCCCGGGGACTCCCCACTACCAGCCCAACTAATTAAAGAATTTCATAATGAAAGAAGAACGATAGGGGAGAGACAGACTAAATAAGATTCAAGACAGGTCAAAAAACCTTCACACCACCAAAGCAATCACAACCGTTTCCGCTCAGTCACTCCAAAACAGCCAGACTTCATTTCCTCATCAACCATGCCAGCCTGCATGTAATTCACTCCTATTTCAGTCCCACGCCCACGGCAACGCAACACAAACACGAATACACTTAGACATCACCCAAGTCTGAGTTCCTGCGATGCACGGTCAGTTCTAAATTGTCCCCACATCCAGGGCCACATGGATCAGCCAGAACAGCAGCGTTGAAGAAGTCCCGGTCTCACGTCGTCAGTTCCAGAAGATGGGAGGGGGGTGGACGTGACAGACCTCCAGGGGTGTCCAGAGGGGATCCGGCCTTCTGAGACAAACAGGGTCAACGCCCAAAACGGCGGGTGAAAGGGGGAGATGAAGAGGTAGATATGCTGGTCAGCTCCTGGCCCAGCGAAGAACCCAGGGGCTGCTGTTCAGCCGTTCCCCACCAAGGGAAACTGGTCTGGGGCGACCAAAGGGAAGATGTGCCAGTGGTTGGGAATAGAGATCCCCCAAAAACGCAGCAGTTCCTCCAACCCAAAAAGGTTAAGGACCAGCCGCTGATCTGCACCGAAGCAGACAAAAGTGATCCCACTGCACTGGGACAGCGATCCCACTCGACTCAACGTTGAAATCAGAGTGCCACTTCACTCTCTTGCCTCCTTCCTCCAACCCTGAACCCATGAACACCCTCTCTCCACCAGAGTTAAACTGTACTGACACACATACATAACGAAAAACACGTGCAGGCAGCACAAAACCGCTCAGCCACACTCCTGTCACCCAATACAAGAAGTGGAAAAGAAAAATGCAGTGGGGGATGCAGAAAAAAAAAAATACATGGACAGCATGCCAAGCCCTTCCACTGACAGCCAAATGGTGACAATCTCGAGTGAAACCAGCAGACACTGCTAAGGGTGGTTTCACACTGCTAAAGCAAGGCTGAGTAGGCTGGCGACCGTCCGTTACAATACCCCCCACTGAAAAAGACTGTGCCACCGAGGCACAGTTTGCTGCTGTCCCCCACAACCTACCGGGTAAAAGTGAAGCAAATTATTTATACTAAGGGTATCTTACTGCCAAATATACGCAATTGTAAAAAATCCCTTCGTCCTTGTCAATAAGACGAACTGCTGCTTCTTCTAGAGAAAAATTTTTTCTCATGACATCCGACTGAGGTAGTCAGCTTCGACATTGTTTTTACCAGGAATATGTCGAAATGTGAACTCCAAACTCTGGAGCTCAATGGCCCAGCCCATGAGGCGACGACTAACCAGGCGGATGCGATGGAGGTAGGCCAGAGGGTGATGATCGGTTTCTAGGACAAATTCTCGTCCGTATAGGTATGGGTAAAAGCGCCAAGTTGCCCAAATCACAGCAAGACACTCTTGCTCGATAGTATGGTATTTCAGTTCAGCTCCTACCAACTTTTTACTGGCGTAGGCAACTGGCAGTAGGCCTCTTCCTGGTCTTGAAGTAGAACTGCTCCCAAGCCTGTGCTCGACGTGTCAGTCCTAAGGACATAGGGTTTCATTGGATCAGCCAACTGAAGGACAGGCTGCTGGATCAAGGCAGTTTTGAGTGACTCGAATGCCTCTGTGTCTTTGGAATCCCATTTCAAAGTCTCTGGCTTCTTAGCTCCAGTCTTGTCGGTAAGAGGTTTGGCCATATCTGCAAAGTGGGGAATAAAACTCCTGTAATAACCGACAAGCCCTAAGAAGGACTTTAGCTCCTTTTTGGTTTTTGGAGGTACAGCATCCTGAATCTTCTGTACCTTGTCCTGCTTGGGCAGCATGTATCCGCGACCAATCACGTGGCCTAGGAAGGAAATCTCTGCTGTGCCGCCAGTTGCACTTGGCGCAGATGCTCAAACAGAGTCCTGAGTGATCCCAGATGACTTGTCCAATCCCTAGAAGCCAAGAGCAAATCGTCGATAAAGTTATGGGCCTCTTTCATGTCCAATGGTCCAATCAAGTCGACTCCGACTTTGCTGAAAAGGTGTAGTGACGAGAGGCACAGATCGAGAGGGGGACTCTAACATTGCAGCCCTTGGGAGTAGTTCTCTGGCAGATATCACGTGTGCGGCAATATTTCCTGACGTTCTGTGTTATACCTGGCCAGTAAAAGTCATGTTGGACTCGTTCGAGAGTCCAGCGCGCACCAAGGTGACTGGCCATGGGTGTATCATGGCCCAACCGCAGCACAGTATTTCAAAGAGCCTTGGGCACAACCAGCTGAGAGGAAGTCATAGTAGGCGTAGTGTAACGCCTATGTATCAGGCCATGACGTTTTACAGACTGGGACGAACCGTTGTGAAACGTCTTTGGGGCTTGCCTACTAACTCTCGCACAGTATTCAGGGTTGGATCCGTCCTTTGTAAGTTCAGCACAGCATCTGGGTCCAAAGATTACAGTGTCATGTGAGGATAAGGGTTTCAAGAGGGGCTTTAAAGCTTCCTTTTCCTTCTGGCCTGAGAACGTGTAACAGCTGCTACAACTACTTCCGTAGGGAGCTCTGTAGAAACTGGCTTGTCCTCTCCATTTTCAAAGCTGACAGTGTTGCCAATAAGAAGGGAATAGGCAGGTTGATGAAGAGCTACAGCCCACACCTTACCCTTGAAGTAAGGAGTTGAAACTTCCACCAGTACTGTGGGACGAGTCGCCTGAAAGGATGACTCAACTCCTGTAACTTGGCAGTCTTGGCCGCGGGGAATATCCTCAGGAACTAGCCGCTGGTCCATGAACACGGCGGTAGCACTGGAGTCTCTAATTGCTTCAACCACCTTGCCACACACGACTGAGGGAAACGTGGGGCATGTAGGTGTGGTCACCTCGATCTCTCCAAAAGCAACACTGGCCTGGGAAACATTTTGCTTAGACTTTTTGCCCCAAGTGGGACAATTTCTTGCTATACGTCCCTCCTCCTCACACCGAAAGCAGACCCTAGATCCATTACGAGACTTTGTTGTTTGACCCGATTTTGCATCTTCCGTGGACGAAGTTAGCTTGGACTCTTTCCCCTCCAGCTCTGTAGGTTTCGTTGGGCCTCCAAAGTTAGAGGTTTTGAAGTGGCGCCTGGCATCGGCAAAGGCTTCAGCAACCTTAATGGCTTTGGCGAACGTCTTGGGACGAGTCTCGCCCAACTTATAACGAAGCTCAGTGGACACTGAATTCATAAGCTGTTCTGTAAGAAAACAGTCCCTCACGCTTATCTCTGATGCCTCTAACCAGTAGTCCATCGTACGTCGAAGGCGCTCTCCAAACTGATGGAAGGTCTCATCAGTTGACTTCTTCATGGTATGGAATTGCTTCTGGTATGACTCTGGAGTCATATGTAGCCTACGACGAAGGGCAGCCTTCAGTTCAGTGTAACTGGCACCGCGTGGGATATCCGTAAATGCTTCCTTGGCCTTTCCAGTTAAGTTCCCAATCAGGTAGAGGGCCTTTTTCTCGTCCGACATCTGGTAAGCCTCCGCTACAATCTCGAAGTGTTCAATGTACGTGTCTATAGATTCACTCGCATGATACACTGGCATGCGGAGCTTAGGTGGAGCCAACGGCGGTTGTTCGAGTGTCTGCGCGTTCCCTATGATACGTCGAGGAGTTCCAGAGTTCTGCGACAGATCATGAGTCTCTCCTTCCAAGTGGACAGACAGTTGTTCCAGAAATTCTGCGCGGATCTTATTTCTCTCCTCCTCCAGTCTTGCCTGAAAATCCAGTTCCACCTGTCTCTGAGCCTCTTCTTTCGCAAGCCTATCCTTCTGTTCTTTCTCCTCTCTCTCCATTCTTCTCTCTTCCAACTCCCTCCTCCACTGGCGGTCTCTTTCCTCCTCTCCATCCTCCTCTCTTCCATCTCCATCTTCCACTGACGATCTCTTTTCCTCTCTCTCCAACTTCTCTTTAGTTTCCCTCTCTTCTCTTTCCCTCCTCCACCTTCTCTCTTCCCTTGCCTCCCTCTCCTCTCTCTCCAATCTCCTATCTTCTTTATCCATCCTCATAACGACAAAGGGATCCGGAGGTACAGGCCCTGGAAAACGAGGAGGAACAGGCGAGGGCCCATAACGAAGCTCCTCGATAGGATGGTGAAGTGGGCGGCGATGTGAGGTCGGTAGAGATGGATGGCCCGAGAAGGGACGGCGATCCAGGAGGGGACCTGTCAACGATGACTGAAGGGGAAGTAGTAACAGGTGGCTGAGTACCACCCGCAGAGAAAACAACTGGGTAGAGGGACCAGTGGACCCTGAGTTGTGCGGCGGTCCACAGGTGTGGCCATGCCTGATAGCACACCCATCGCCACACGAGATCGGGTCATTCTGCGATCCTCCCCTTCTGCCATTTTGCAAAGCTCGAAGAATGCACACCGCGATGTCACAAAAGAAAATGGGGAAGAAAAACCACAAGGTAATTGAACACAAGGCTATCCGTCAAAGGGCTACAATCCCTCGATATGCCACAGCTGTAGACAATGGAATAGATTAGCCTAAAACAAAAGAGAAAAGACAAACACGTTCAACCACGCTGGCAATGGAATACCTACAGTTAAGTCACCTTGACCCTTCTACACACCAGGAAGATGGAAACCTATAAAGTATGGAGACTTCAAATCACTAAAAAAATCAATGTCCAAATAAGTTCAAACAAATCTGAAGGATCTCACAGCTAAGGATAGCAGACCCACTACAGCCACAAAACAACAAAGTGAATAGTGTCCCTTCCCTGGGGCACAAAAAGTAAGCACGGACAAACAAATACGACACCCGAGCATAAGATCAATGTGCACCCAACAGCACAGTGTGAAAAGAGATCAAAGGCGAAACCAAATGCCTCTTTGCCAGGTATAGTTACGACACTGAAATGGTGACACATCACAACCTAAGTACCACCAGTAAATTGACACACCACCCACAACCCCAAATGTGGGTGTGTCTTCAAAGATAAACGCAACTGACCGAAAGTACCAAACTTCTAACACCGCAAGTGAAAATGATATAATCGAATAATCAATCAACTAAAACAAAACGCGAAAAAAACTCTCAAAGTTATCCAAGTCAGGCCACGATCTCGCCTGCCATACCACAATGAATAAAAAACTGCTATCTACAGGTGAAAACAACTTCCTTCAAACAAAGTGGGCCAACCAGCCTGACTGGAAAAATCACCAAATTGGGCCAAAGTGGGCCCCTACTGACATCACCGCTGGCTTTACTGACACAGCTGGCATGCAAGAAGGGAAGTAAAGCAATTAATTTTTTTTTTAACCAAATACAAAAGGAAAACGCGACAAAAACTCACGTCCGAAAGTGTCGGAAGCACAATCTTAAACTTGGGCTTGAAATACGAACTGTCCACTAATAAGCCGAGATTGCCACGAACTGACAACATGATTCGCTATCAGTGAAGGACTAACATTACACAAACGACGGCGACAGAAAACAAAAACTAGTCGGGTCAATAACCTCACGACCTTACACCTGTTCCCAAACAGCAGCACGCGCGTGCCACACCGATGAGTAGCGGAAAAGATGCAGCGACCTGTCACTAAACCCCGAAAAACACGTGCGCAGAGAGAAGAGACGGAATGGGGAGGCGGTAGGCGACTGGGTCAAACAAGGTCTCCACTTTACCTGGGGTGCCGTTAGGTGTGAAGGTGGGGAGGGGGAAAAGCTAAAGCAACAGAGGCACAGTGGAAAAAAACACCTTTAACCTAACTAGTGTTTCTATCCATACACACCACTGACAGCTTTATTCCTCCCACACCAATTCACACACACACACACACACACACGGCATGAATCGAAAAAAACACCTAACTACCAGTAACAGGCATTTTTATTCAAAAGAGCTATGCACATGAAATCGAAAAGATTTAAAAAAAAAAAGGGGATACTCCCTTTTACCAAAGATCACAAAAGTACGAAAGAATTTTTTTTTTTTTAAATAAGCATAAGAGGATCCTTACACAGGGCCAAACCACTAACACCAGAGAGCAAGAGGACTAGCTACTATGGCAGGAGGCAGGTCGACCTACCTATACTCACCTCACTACTCTCAGCAACTCGGGTACTGCCAAACAACCGCAAACCTAAGTCAGCACAAATACTGACATCGACAACTCTGCACAAAGAAAACAATTTCCCCCCAACTATCTCCACCCAACCTCTAGTCATGCACTAGATACAGCCAGGAGGCCGCACGGAAGAGAGAAGGCAGAAACTAGCGGAGTACGAAACACTATACTACAACACGGAAACGGACGGACACAGAACGGGAGTGCCGGCGACCGCGACGACGAAAAACACGGGTCTCCCCCCCCCAACAGTCCCAAACCTGGTCCACCCCTGGGGACCCCCTTACACTCTAGGGCCCCACCCAGCCAACCACCCACTACAAAACTAGGGACTGGACGAACCAACACACCACATAAACACAATCCAGAGCGTCCCGGACAAAGTGAGAGCTGGGTGCCGCCAATATCCTGCCAAGTGTCGAATTACATCCCTCAGTACCCCCCCGCATCTCCACCAAGATGTCAAGGTTAAGGACCTTGTAAGGGAGGGAAAGAGACAAAGGAAAAATTCGACACTGGCAATAACTGATAGCAAACACCCAAACACTCACTCAACCAGACCACCCAAGGATTTACAAAAGACAATAACAGTTATTAATTATAAATCGACAATACTCATTCATTCCATATGGGGAGAGAGGCCTAACCAAAGAAGACTGAAGACAGAGGAGAGACCAAGTAAGAATAGAATGGTAAAGAAGAGGGGAAAGAACCTATCAGTTTCTAAGTTACCTATGGAACAAAATAACCCAAAAGCCCAAGAAAAGCAAAACCTCCTTCCCCCCGGGACTCCCACTACCAGCCCAACTAATTAAAGAATTTCATAATGAAAGAAGAACGATAGGGGAGAGACAGACTAAATAAGATTCAAGACAGGTCAAAAAAAACTCACACCACCAAAGCAATCACAATCACAACCATTTTCCACTCAGTCACTCCAAAACAGCCAGACTTCATTTCCTCGTCAACCATGCCAGCCTGCATGTAATTCACTCCTATTTCAGTCCCCCACGGCAACACAACACAAAAACGAATACACTTAGACATCACCCAAGTCTGAGTTCCTGCGACGCACACGGTCAGCTCTAAATTGTCCCACATCCAGGGCCACATGGATCAGCCAGAACAGCAGCGTTGAAGAAGTCCCGGTCACCACGTCGTCAGTTCCAGAAGATGGGGAGGGGTGGACGTGACAGACCTCCAGGGGTGTCCAGAGGTGGATCCGGCCTTCTGAGACAAACAGGGTCAACGCCCAAAACGGCGGGTGAAAGGGGGAGATGAAGAGGTAGATATGCTGGTCAGCTCCTGGCCCAGCGAAGAACCCAGGGGCTGTTCAGCCGTTCCCCACCAAGGGAAAACCGTCTGGGGCGACCAAAGGGAAGATGTGCCAGTGTGTTGGGAATAAAGATTCCCCCAAAAGGCAGCAGTTTCCTCCAACCCAAAAAGGTTAAGGACCAGCCGCTGATCTGCACCAAAGCAGACAAAAGTGATCCCACTGCACTGGGACAGCGATCCCACTCGACTCAACGTTGAAATCAGAGTGCCACTTCACTCTCTTGCCTCCTTCCTCCAACCCTGAACCCATGAACACCACCTCTCCACCAGAGTTAAACTGTACTGACACACAAACATAACGAAAAACACGTGCAGGCAGCACAAAACCGCTCAGCCACACTCCTGTCACAAGAAGTGGAAAAGAAAAATGCACAAGAAGTGGAAAAGAAAAAATGGGGGGGGGGGATGCAGAAAAAAAAAATACACGGACAGCACGCCAGCCCTTCCACTGACAGCCAAATGGTGACAATCTCGAGTGAAACCAGCAGACACTGCTAAGGGTGGTTTCACACTGCTAAAGCAAGGCTGAGATTTGACACACAACAAGTATAAACTATCATCGTCGACACTTTCGTTCATGAAAATCTGCAGATATCTCAAAGAGCATTTTCTAACAATTGTGGACCACAATTTGACCCTAAGCGTCACCTTCAATGTATTTTAAATAGCCCAATTCACCTTTTTCCCCTCTTTAAGATCTGTATTTAGCTTTTGGAAGTAGGCTTAACAACATCTTCAAAGAAGTTCTCATAACACACCACAGTTATCTGTCTTTTGTATTTTCTTCAGGTAGAAACATGATCGTTGTATGTTGTCATCTTCATTTAGCAACATTTTCATTTTTATTCAGAATGTCAAATGAAAAGACCAATGAGTTTATGACACAATAAATGCTGCGCCTCTCCCTGTTGCAGTGTAAGAGGTCATTGCTTCTTTATTGGCACTTGTTTTGAAATTCCCCGATGCATAAAAACGTACAACAGTGTACCACATGATATTGACATGCTATAGTTAAAATGTGATGACTTGTTCGCTTACAAATTCCTTTAGGGTGTCCCATAAACCTGAAAAAAAACACAAATGATGATTGGGCAAGTTCATTCGCTCAATGAAGCGAACAAAAAATGAAACGTATAACGCATGTTTTGCATATTTCAAGTAAACCATACCACACGATTACTCATATCAGATTCTCCAGATTTTAGTTTTTACAACAGTCATCCGCAAAAAGTTCATGTAATAAAACAGTACAATTTTCCTAATTTCTAAACACTGCTAACAGTTTACTAACAGTAACCGATTGATGACTAACATATCTCTTTAGGTTCATCGTCGGTAAGATATCAGGCATGAGACAAGAATTAGAATGTTGATGATTCTTTACACAAGATAGAAAGCGGGTTAGTATTAAGATAAAATAGAGTAACAAACGCAAATAAGCTGAACTAGAAATATGTATTCTCTAAACTGTTTTGTTTTTCAATAGCCTGTTTCTTCTGTTGATCGATATTGAGATGTGTCATTAAAGGATACGCCAAACTGTCTAAACATCGTAATTGATAGAAACAGGTGTCGAAATTTGCGCCTGTTGGAAAAGATTGCCAACTTTCCACACACTTCTCTTTTGTCTGCAACACCTGATTTGCTGTGGTGTGGTGCAGGTTTTACTCGTAGATTGAATGTGTGAAATTATCTATCTATGTATCTATCTGTCTGTTTATCTATCTCTATCTATCTATCTATCTATCTATACATGCATAGCAATTACTTTAATGCATCAACTTGTCAATCAACAACAATGCACAGTAGTCCAGATTGCAGGCGCATCAATAAACGTTATCTTTCACATTCTCTCTCTCTCTCTCCCCCCCTCCCCTCCTTTCTTTCTCTCTCTGTCCCACGTCCTTTCTCTCTCCGGCTGGCCTCAATTCTTTGTCTGTCTGTGCTTTAGTCAGTTGATACTATTTAAAGCACAGTTTGAAAGTCAACATCTGTCAGTTTCAATGCTGGTTCATGAGGTGATTCCGCCTTGACCAAACTCGCCTAGACCCAATCATGACAGACATGCTCAAGTATTTTGCGAGTTGTGTTTACATTTTGTTATGGGCAGTCCTAACATTGAAAGCCCTGAAACCACTCTTTTATGAACTAATGCCTAGTGAACCTATTACAAGAACAACCACTTTCGTGCTAAATCCAGCATCACTAAGAGCATAGCAAAGAGGCATGTACTTTTGAAATTTGCCCTCATAGCATGTTTGTATGAATGCGTCAAATGGGTTTGAAACCTCGATGACGAATGCCACATACAAACATACATACATACATACATGCACACACACGCACACACGTGATATATATATATATATATATATATATATATATATCGTACACACCTGAAGAGAGCTCATGGCTGGAAACAAAATTTGTAGGTTTTAATTCTTCATTTTAAACCCTATTTTTAAATTGTTATGTCGCTCCCTACTTGGTTGAGCACTTTTAACATTCTGAGTGGCTTTTTAACCCTAATTTTTAGATATATATATATATATAAATAACAATGCACAAGAGAGAAAACAAGCTGGCTTTCGTTATCCCCAAATTTTCCGCGAGCACACACCTCGTCCACATCACACACACACACACACACACACACGTGTGTCAAAGGTGAACAGCAGAAAGCCAAGACTTCTGTGCCCAGTCTGGTGTGATCCCTTCTGACGTCACTGGCCATACAATGATGTCCTCAATGTCTTCACTGCCGTTTGAAACCATGGTGACCACAGACTTCATCAATCAGTCAACGGTGACCATGACAACAAAGATGACAATTAGGGCGTTTGCAGAAGTGCAGATTGCCCTTTTAGTTGAAAGGTAAGAAAAAATGGCATACATGTCTCGCATTGCTCGTTTTTTCAATATTTTAGTTTTATTTTACAATATGCAGTTGTTACTGTATTTTGTTTAAAATGTTAATACAGACGTGCCCTCATTAATACAGCAAAAAGGCAACTGGATATTGCTTTGGCAGCCTCATTGATTTGAAACTATTTGTTTGTTTAATGAAAATGTCTTACCAGTAATTGTGAACATAATGTCAGGCTAGCAAAAAACCGCAAACTGATAAATAAATGAATAGATAGATAAATAAATGAATATGTAAATACATAAATAAATACATGAATAAGTAAATAAATAGGAAGATCAATAGATAAATAGGTAAATAAAAATAAACAAATAAATAAAGCCATGAATAAAGAATAAAATAATGAAATGGTGAAACAAATCAATAATGAAATAAAGGAAGAAAAATAATTATATATATATATAATATATATATATATATATATATATATATATATATATATATATATGAATAAAAGTGAGCAGAGATATCAGCCATTCTAAAACCTCACGTACAATTTAGCTGTGTGAACATCTAAATAAAAAAAAAAGTCTGCACCAATACATTAATCCACACCAATGTACATACACAGCTATCAGACCAATATGCATAGACGGAAATGCATAAAACGGCATTGGTGCATGTTCGTATATACACAAGTGAACACACAATTAGTCACACACACACACGCACACACACACACACACACACACACACACACACACACACACATTATTTGCTAATTTGTTGTCAAAGGATTTATTGTTGTTTCATATTTGTGTAGATTCTCACTGACTTTCATATGTTCATCGTCTTGATACTAATTAAAAAAAAAAAATTATCCAACATTTTAATCCATTTTCCCTATGCAATAATAAGATCATAAACACTTGTACACACTCACGCGAGAACCGACAAACGCATATACGTTCATATCACACTTTTGCATGCAGTCGTCTCCATTCTACATCCCTTTCCCTCTCTCCCATATCCTTTCCCACCGTCTGATATCACTTTCAGTGAACAGACATTAAACAGACTACTAACAACAAGACATACACACTTACATCCAAGTGTATTATCAACTGCCATCTGTGTACGTGTGTTAAGTGTGAAGAAAAAAAAAAAACTATACACATTGAAAAATGAAGAAAGTGAATAATTAAAAAAACAATAATGGCAAAGTAAATTAAAGCATATTAAAATTCAAAGAGAAAACAGGTGGAAGTGGTTGGAGTCCCTTTCTCTGTAAGAATGTATGAGAAGCAGTTAACGTGACTACTGATTTGAAATTGTTAATACTCGCGCAGTGCAGATTCATAAGATTCTTAACTTTGGCATGGAACGACTTCTTTGGCATTGTAACGACTTCTTATTATAATGTATTTGCTAAACTATTATAAAGTATACCAGGTCTTTCAAAGTCTACATGTTCATGTCTAGGTGATGCGAGGGTTCTTTCTTGGTTTCCAGTTTGCAACTCTTTCTTTCAAAAATGCCTATCACGTTATGTTTTGTATTCTTGAATTGTGATGGAAGAACTTACCTAGTAGTATTATGGGAACAATTACTTCCTCAGTTTTAGTTTTTATTTGCCACACCAAAGAGAATTAGCTCCATATGTAATGACAACGATGGCAGTTACGACCTTTTTTCTTTTATTAGCTGCTCTAATTCCATCCATCCATCCACCCAGAATGCTGAAATAAATCAGCATTTCATAGGCTGGTGCTTTGTAGAGTTGTTTTCATTTTGACAAAAATAACATTTATTGCTGTGGATATAGCCATGTTTTTTTTTATAATATCGTTCGTAACTGAGATTCTTTAGCACAGTTTGATTTGAACCCATTTCATTTTGATTTCTTTTACTTTTGAAAGTTTTTTTTTTTTTTTATAGGTCTGCTTTGCAATCAACTGGAGAGTTTAAATTTTCATTATCCCATCTAATATCAAATGCCTCCATTTCCTCTAATGATACGTCGTAACAAGCTCTGGATCCATTATTAACACAAACTAAACACTTTCACAATTTTTCAACATGACCCACCAATGTTGTCATAGAAGACAGTTCTTCTTAATCGTTTGTATTCTTGGACTGATCTGATCGAAAAGACAACCAGTCGCCATGCAAACTCAAGGACGTTTACCCTGATTCCATATTTTTGTGCAAAAGATCTGTGGCTATAAAAAAGTCGCCATTGATATTTAGCAAATCTTTAACAAAAAGGAAATAGTTATCTGCCCATTTTTTGTAAGGAAATGGTTCTTTTTTTAATCTTATGTCAACTATGGGAAAAGATGGATTGTGACAATAACTCGCATCCATCCTTTAGTTCAAGTTGGCAATGAAATTTAGAATGTGCCGATAATACGTCTTTCCAAAATCTATTAAGTACGCAGTGTTCAACATGTTCAGGTTCATGATTGTTTAGCAAGTCTAAATGTGGGCAAACCGAATGTAGTATTTGCATCCATTTGGAAAAGTAGGAGAGTAGGGGTAAGTAAAAATCTTCCTAATCCAAACAAATTTTAGTGCCTCAATATACTTTTCAATGTTGCATTTTATGTTTTGGTAGTTGTTTTAATCTAAGAGTTTAAAGGATTTGAAAGTAATATCCATAAATAAATGAGTTAAAAAAAATATAATCAGAGGTTTTAATACAGCAATTCCCCCAAGAAATGTTGCATTCCTTTGCAGCCATGCCTTGAAAAAGATTCTTTACTCAAGCAAATTTATCTGCTATATTTGTTCCCATGACATTTGAAAGATCGTTGATAAACCAGAGTCCTAAGGTTTTTTTTTTTAATTTTGAGGGATTCCATCCCATTTTTTTATGAGCTAAAATAACGGTTGACTTTTTTCTTGCTTCCTAACCATACATGTAGCCTTAATCCCGAGTAAGAATCAATGATCACTTAGAGTTGTAAAAAGGTTTTCATTAGATTCTCTGGTGCTATGTAAAGTAAAGGACATATTGTCAACAAATTGTTTAATTTTGAATCTAGCCTGCTATCTTTATGCCATTATCTTCATCTTCTCTAATCCTGCAAACAAGTGTTTCAGCACACAGGACAAATAAGTAAGATGATAACAGATCACCTTGGCGACAACCTCTCCCTATTTTGAAGTTTTGAGTTACTTTTCCATTACAATTGCATAGACTTAAATGATTCATTAAACTGGAGATTTATTTGCATAACTCTTTTCCAAAACGGAAAATCATTAGTACTTTATTCATGTATGACCAGTTCGGTGAATCAGTTATACATTGTGTCATAGATAGGTCGGTTACTATTTCCAATATATCTCTTGTTGGTAAAAATAAACTCGTTTGATCCTCGTTAATTATTTTATGTAAAACGGACTTTATTCTGTTAACCATGCAAGTTCACCAGTTTTTATGTACCATGTTCAAAAATGTTACTTGCGACCAATTCTTGAAATAATCTCTAGGTTTATCCTCTTTAGGAATACTAATTATAATCTGTTCTTTTTGTGTAACTGACACATCTCCTTTTAGGTAAAGCCATATAAAAAGCCGATAACAAAAACGCTGAACTGTTTCAAAAAAAAAAAAAAAAAAAAAAAAAAAAAAAGAATTGCTGTTGGGGCTTGTATCATTTTTTTTTTTCAAAACTACAGATGCGTCTTCAAGTGTTGTTAATTCTTCTAGGGCACAAGATTCTGTCTTTTTAATTTTGGAAGGTAGTGTACATATGCGTTGAAGTCCAATTCCTGTGTGTTTCTTACCGCATATAGTGATTGGTAAAAATTCTTTGTTTAATTACGTCATTGGTTTCCGTTAATAATTCTCCTCTGTTTGAAATCAGTTTCACCATTTTTTTTAAATCAACAAAACACCCTTTTCTAAGAGAGAACAAAAATAATTGCACATGTTTTTTTCATCTTTTGAAGCCCACTTATCTCCCGATCTAAGTATTATGCCCTCCATTTTTCGTACTTCTACCATCAGGTATTTTTTTCTTTTTATCTCGTAGCATTATTTTGTCTGTTTCATTCATTTCTTTGTTCCAGTTTCGTGTGATATTTTTTTTTTTCTAGTTATTTGTCTGTATTCAATGCTTTCTTCTGATCATTAATGCTAAAAGAAATTGTCTGTGCTCTTATCTCCATGAGATGAACATCCAAAAAGAGTTGATATGGAATGGTGATCTGGATTTCATCATTTGGAATTAGGTCTATAATCTCTCGGTCATAAGGGATTACTGCATATTGTTTTCTTTTTGTTTTTGTTTTGGTTTTTTTTTTTTTTTGTTCATTTGTCTTTCTTAATATGTCATTTATGAATTTCACATAGGAAATATCTTTCAGGGGAGAAGAACTAATATTAAAAAAAAGTTTGTGTCTTTCTACAGGTTTACATCAAAGCAAATATAAACAAGAAAAACTGTCGTTTTTACATCCATATGATTTTTCAGCATTCTTTACGAGTGTGATCAGAGAGTCTGACTCAAGAAACGAACATAAACGGCTCTGCTATAAAAGAGTTTGTCTTCTCTAGCTCTGTCTTAGTACTCCAGGATTTATCACTCTCCAAATATCAAATAGGTACTTCTTGTGCTTTAGGATTATCTGTATACTTATAATTGTGATAGTCTAAATTCGGGTTGAGCACTGAATTTCAATCCCCAGCAATTATTACATTGGACATTTGAAGGTCTTCTATTCTCTTTGTAAGGTTTAGAGAAAAAGATGGCTGATCTTTATCAGGTCCATAAATATCAACCAATGTAATGTCTCTACCCACTGTGCTAATTACCAGAATGATTTGATTCATTTTTTATTGTCTCTTATAAACTTCTTAATTTTGAATTCAAAATTATGATTTGGTAGAATGGCCACGCCTCAAAATCTATAGTTATGACTTGCAAATGTTCCTTCATAGCCCCATTCGGATCTAATTTGACGTCCTAATTTGTGACTAAAATGGGTATCGTTTATCAAATAGATTGAATATTTTTTTTTATCTTAATTACTGAAAAACATCTCTTATATTCTGATAATTTTCTTGGGAAGAACATCAAAATCAGATATAAGAGGAACTAGTTTTGCCGAGGAACATTAGTTCTTTCTTTATCTATGATTAATTCTTGAACAAATGTCTGAAAGAGAGCGCATTAACCAAACTTTGTTTGTTATAATCATAAACAGTTAAAACTGTCTGCAATCAAAGAATCGGTAAGAGGATTGAAAACATTCTATAACCCAGTGAAGTTGACACACAAAGAATGCACATTCATGCAGAGGCAAACAAGCAAACAGAAACATGTTCGACTTCGAAAAATGTAAACAAAATCAGAGAAATAAGGAAGTACTTCCGAGCATTTATGATCTTAAAGAAGTTACCATGAGCAGTAACAGTACTTTAATTGAATACAACCTGACGGAGTGAATGACGACCGCAGATGTATGTTCAGACCACATAAAGTATACCTGGGAATGTGTTTTGTGAGCATTTTTCTCTCCAGTTTGTCTCTGAAATGACCACTAAAGATGACGTGGGAATATAAACAATTATAAAGTATAGACTTGTCTAGTCTTGATTCAAATGTATATACATAGTTACATTGTTTTTCAGCAGTTTGGTGGATGACATCTGTGCACATATCTAATGCTAGATCTCAATTGTTACAATATATATGAATAATGTAAAGTTGTCTTCTACCAATATTTTTGAGAGAGAATTATTTTCAACATAATGCAGACTCGGGAACAATGTGTGTAGAATTCACTTAGCAAGGTATCAGACGTCGATCGCCTGTTCCGTTTTTGTGCTTTGTTTGTATTGGTATTTCTTTCAATTTGAAAGTAATCTGAAGTTTACTTGATAATGAATCTCAGACAATTATTTTCATCTGGTTTGCAGAACCTCACATTCGTCCTGGCAAGCGTTGGCATGGTGGGCAACTTTCTGTGCTTTGCTACTCTTGTCTTCACCAGTCTGCGAAACACTTCAGCTTGTATCTACATGGCTGTCATAGCTGTCCTGGACTCTATCATCCTCTCAAGTGCTGTTTGCACAGTGATAAGCCTGCAGATCGGTCATACTGCGTTTTTCATGCAAAATAGTTGGAACTGTGGTTTCTACTCTTTCGTGTTCTATTCTTCCAACCATTCTGCTGTCCTCATTCTTCTGGCCATGACAGTTGATCGTTTCATTGTCGTCAAGTTTCAGCTCAAGGCTCAGAGATTGTGCACTCCTAAATCTGCCATCAGAGTCATCATTGGGATAGTTATATTTGCAGTAGCCCTCAACTTCCATATCCTTTTTAACAGGCGTTTAGTCCCTGCTGGCCGACTTGATGATCCACTGAGATGCTGGTATGCAAAAGGGCCTATTGAAAATTTCATGGAGAAAGTATACACGATCATTGATGCCACCATCTACAGTTTTATTCCTTTATTTTCTCTGATCAGTTTGAATCTCTTAATCATTCGAGAGCTAAGACGTGCTCGTAAATTCCCTAATCAGTTCACAGAACGCCAGGGTGGAGACTTTTCTTCCAACGCAAAGAAGAGTAGAGATGGTTCCTACAATGCTGATGTAGACAGGTCCACCAGGGAAACAAAGACTGCTAATAGTGTAACTGCATCCACAGTGAAAACCAAGGCCAACACCAACATCACTCTCATGTTGTTGTTAGTGTCATTCTGCTTTCTGGCGCTGTCGTCACCACTGTTGATAGTGCTGTTATATCAGAGATACTACGGACCAGCTAAAACCATTGAGAGATGCGAGCACAGCTTTTTACGATTCTCACATACGCAAGAATTACAATGTTCAGCAACCATGGTATGAACTTCTTCCTGTACAGCATCAGTGGCCGCTATTTTAGGCAAGAGTTGAAACAGCTTCTGAAACGTTTGTGTCACCTCTGTTGAAGTGGAATATTTAGGACTGTTTAAACCGGAAGACAACAATAAAAGTGATGACAGTTTCAGGAATAGTAACTGAGTTAACAGCAGCAGAGGGAGAACAACAAACAAAGAAATAAACAAACAAAAAAAGACACAAATAACAGTGGTATGAAGGGATACCTCTGGATACCTATCGTAAATGTAACTCTATTTTATGGAGGTTCCATCCGTGGCAGACAGCCTTACAGACGAGCTGCGAACAGTCAACTACAGACTATGCTCTGCAAGAGACCTGTCGACAGCTGATCACTAAAGGCCACCAGCCGAAGGAGACTCCTGTGTACTGTTGTGCCACTTCAGTAATGTTCAGTAGTGCTTTTTGTTGGCTCACCGTATCAGAGTATATTAGCCCTCTACTGTAACTGTTCAGTTAAACGGTCTCTGGACAACGATCCCACTAATTTGGAAACTGCACAAGAAGCTTCACACAGTTTTTATATTGCGTTGATCACAAAGCAATAGGACATCTTTATTTGAAACATAAAGCAGGGACAGTGGAATGACTGAGAGCGTGAAAAACCAACAAAGGGAGACTGAGGCCTCTAGAGTTTGCCATCATTAGACAAAGTCACTCTGGCTAACTCGTTCTTTCCACAGGTGGTATCTCAAAGAACAATTTGGCATTTGCAAGTTCCCCAGTAAAATCGACTCCATCCCAATCTATGAAAATGGTTGACAGTTTTCATTGAACGAAGGCCAAACTAATCATTCCAAGTCATGGCATTCGAAGACGAACGTGCTCAAGCGGAAGAAAATCTACAGACAAAACAGATCAGAGACACGTACGATTCATTTGTGAAAAGCTGTAGAATCTCTAGGCTACAACACCTCAATGTATTTTAAAATGAGACTGGCATAGAGATAGAGAAACCGGTCAAAGTGCATCCTATGCGATTGCTGTAGAACATTTCTCAAACGTAGGTGATGTCCCCGATCTGAGGTCGATCTTCAGTTAGTACTAGAATCTAGATAATTCGATCACAGTCTGCTTCACGAGACTACGAAGTGACGTGCACGCGCTCCAGCTCGCCTGTGACACTGATTGCGAGGTTGAGGCGTCTAACACCTTCTTGGCTTCTTCATCCACAAATATATGAACAGCTTCAGCAAATAACCAAAAGAAAACTTTTTGAGGAACCAGACATGATCCTGAATACACCCAAGTTCCCGTCACACTGCGACTACACTGGGACTTGTTAGCTAATCTCGCTGACTGTGTGTTGACAATGTCACAGTGAGCAGAATTCAGTGCTTAGATATATTAAGCAGAATACACTTTGTCGTAAAAGGTCGACCTCGCAAGTGGGAAACAAAAGACGCACACATACGAGGATGAATTTACAAAGATTTTTTTTTCTCAAATTTCAACGTGTCTGTAAAGTGATAGAGGCGAAGACTACCATTGATCATGAAGGATGTCACATCACGTAACGTGAGAATGTTGCAGTTTCGACATCACGTGTGAGTCGTGATATGTGGTAATAACTGCCTGCACGTTTCATCAAAACTGCAACACAGGACAGTCTTGAGGGCATTATGATGCTGGAAGGTTTGGCCATTTCACAAATTTGCAGCAATCTCCTTTAGGAAAATAATCAAACATACCATACATACTTGAAGGCATTTCTTATGACGGAAACAAACCTCATTGGTCTAGTAACACTCTGAGGTATAACATTGAATTGTTCCAGACGTGACTGTGCTGAGATCGACCCCCCCCCCCCCCTCTCTCTCACTCTCTCTCTCTCTCTGACACGGCAAGATGCCCACCAGTCAGGACGGCTTTTAAGGTGCAGTAAACATGTGGAGAGTACGAGGGTTACAGCGAGGAGTCCAAAGCTTTAGTTGTCAGATAACTTCATGAGGATTGAAAGTTATCAAACATGATTGAAATTTTCGTTTCGAGGGCCAGAATTGGGCACATTTCACAGTCTTCTTCAGCCCGACTGAAAAGCAAGATGTTGGCAGTATTGTACAGATGGAAGATAGACGTGAGCTATGTTATGGTCTGGTCGTACATTAAGATTTCTACATATTACTATAGAGTCTCCAAATTCATTTTCTATTTCCTCAAAAAAGTCTAAGCGTTTTTTGACGGATGTGATCCTGAATGTACACATCCATTACAGGGTATTAGGCTTTTCTGATTACCATCAGGTCTGTCGAGTCTCACATTCATAAGTTGATGTACGCTGGTACGCCATTTTGTAAGTCTTTCCTGTACATTTTGTTTTTGAAGTTGTTTCTTCGTATCATAGTTAGTCCTCATCATGCGTTTGGAAGATTATGCCTTCATCCAAATGTACCGGTCTATGGGTGATTCTTCTTGTTTCTTGTACGCACAGAATATCAAAGTCATACGCTAGTTTTCCAGTTGTTGATATCCTCTTTTATAGCACTGTGGAAGTTCCAAGTACAAATCCTGAAAGAGTGTTTGAAAGTCTTTCAGCTTTTGTTATATTCCTACCTGCCTATCTTCTTCTCCCACCCCTTTTGCTACGCTGACTGTTGTTTTGAGGGGATCAAGGTTTAAGTCCCAAAGCTGACACCTGATGATCCCCAAGGCGCAAACAAGACAAAGATTTATGAGAATTAAAAAAAAAAAGTTTTTTTTAATGCATAGGAATCTTAAGCAGTCGCCCTGAAAAAGCCTCGTATTAGAGAAGGGCAATGGGTTCCCATACATGTAGGAAACGCCTGCACATATGAAGTCCGTCAGCCTGGTGTCGCCCTAGGGCCAGGCTGCATGCAGCTCTAGAGTATTTAACCCAACAGCCATTCGTCCCCTCAGTACTGTATGAAAGCCTTGGGACTGGGGAGATCGATTCCTAAAAAGAAGGACGGCAGCAAGGGGCATTGTAGTGACAAGTATACGTCCTGTTGTGTTTGTGTTTAAGTCTTTCTTTGAGGTTACGTTGTTTTTTGTGATCAAACAAATACATATGCTAACTTCTTTTCATATATCTCATATTGTGTAATGATAAAAGTCAGTCTGTTGCCCTACAAAAGAGAGATGAGCTGGTCTCACATGCACCAAGACATGTCAGTCGCGTGACTGGGTTTACTCAGGTGTTACTATTGAATCAGAATTTGCAACAGGCCCAGAATGCAAACAGTGCACGTTAAAACACATCAAAGTTTAGTTAAGTGTAGGGAACACACACACACAC
>JADBJO010011212.1:50000-66446 GCA_016801955.1 Conus betulinus
GTGTGTGTGTGTGTGTGTGTGTGTGTGTGTGTGTGTGTGTGTGTGTGTGTGTGTGTGTGTGTGTGTGTGTGTGTGTGTGTGTGTGTGTGTGTGTGTGTGTGTTCTAAATTAGTGCGTGCTCATAAGTGCATGTGAACATGTGTTTGTTTGCGTGTGTGTGCATATCAAAGAGACGTGTTTATGAGTTCGCACATGTACGCTTACAAATATGCATGCTCAGGCACTCTGCGACGGAAGTATGAAGGTATTGTGCATATGGATACACCTGTGATTACTGACAGTTTACAGTATCGTCATTTCAATTGAATAAAGAAAATAATGTAATCAAATAAATGAAGAGAAAAACACGAAAATGGGAAAAGACGTGGTATTCATTGATGGTGAAATGACTATAAGTATGTAACGCAAACAACAACAGCAATAACGACAACGGCAGCAGCAGCAGCAGCAGCATCAACAACGACAACAATAACAATGAGACGACGACGACGACGACAACAACAACAACAACAACAACAACAGCAGCAGCAGCAGCAGCAACAGTAATAATGATAATAACAGTAACAATAATAATAAAATATAAGCATCAATAATAATGATAATAACCATAATAAAAATAATAATATTTTTCTGTCCCGACTGGCTCCTACCCATAGTTGAGTTTGCTGCGGACTCAGTGGGAAGACTGGGACCACACAGTCGAGTTTCATCCACTTAATGAATGCGTTTCTGAGAGTGTTGCTCAAATTTTCTTACCAGCACTGCAGGTGCCTGTATCTCTCGGGCCTGGTTGACGTCGGGCTATATTATGAAAGGAGCGTAGAGTACAGTCCTGTCATGCAGTCTCAGACCGAAATGGAAATCCGTAGCATCATCTTAATCATCCTCATTCTCATCGATCAGCATACAAAAAAGTCTCAAATTCTGTGGCCCTTCATGCCCTGCTCTCATGGTGACCTCAATTTCGATGTGGTTGGACGGACGTGGTGGCGCCCTTCGGAGGGAGAGCTCACTCACGCTGGCTCCTCGACTAAGCAATTATAGTCGTCAGTAGGGGGCTTCGAAGGTTGTGTCCTGCATAAGTTAGATCAGAACAGGCGTCACTGAACACCACCGAAGTTACTCAGCAGCAGTGCAGTGTCTCCTCCGGTGGGTTGCCTCTTGACGACTTGACATTGACTGCTCCCTGCGGATTGCCGTTGCCGGGGCTGCGGCGGGGCCGACCGGCTGTGGCTGTGGACGAGTTTCGGAATGAGCGGTGTGAGTGCACTGCCTCTGAGGTGGCGCAAAGTTTGGGACAGAAAAAAAAATGTAGGCCTCCGTCAGTCGTAGCTGACCATGGATAGAGTATATCCGACCTAATATATAGCTATCTGTCTGGGCTATCTGACTGATCCGAGCAGTGTCGCTTATGGCTGTGGAGACCGATGCGAGAGTGGCAGTGTCGGTGGCAGCGGTCACATATGTATGATGACTGGCTTGTTGACTGTTACACACGTTTTGCGGTCTCGCTTTTCAGCTGCAGCAGCTGCCAGTTTGTCTTCTCCAATCTGCAGCTGTTTCTTGGGAGTGCTTCTCCAGCTGTTGCGGTCTGTTGCGAGGTCCTCCGGGACTCGGTGTTGATCACAAGCGCCTTCATGTCTCTTTTGCAAACATCTTTGTATCTCAGCTGCGGGCGGTCAGTGCTTCTCTGCCCTGTGCCAAGCTCTCCACAGAGGACGTCTTTTGGGATGTGACCATCCTCCATGCGGCGAAAGTGGCCCAGCCAACGCAGCCGACGCTGTCTGAACAGAGTATACATGGTAGGGAGGCCAGCGCAAGACAGGACTTCTTCGGTATTGGTCACCCTGTCTTGCTAGGACATGCATAGTATACGACGGAGGCTTAAGGGGTGGTAGGAATTGAGCTTTTTCTCCGCTTGAGTATGCGTGGTCCATGTCTCAATGCATACAGTAAGGTGCTGAGAACGCAGGCTTTATTTATACACAGCCATCTTTTTCTGTGTGGCAGGCTTGGGATTTGTCCACATTCTTTTTTTTCATTTTTTTTATCCCAAAGAAACACGCTTTATTCAGCTAACTGGAAAAATACACACGCGAATAAAGTGGACAGTGCGCAAAGATTTTCACA
Source organism: Conus betulinus (assembly GCA_016801955.1). NCBI lineage: Eukaryota > Metazoa > Mollusca > Gastropoda > Neogastropoda > Conidae > Conus > Conus betulinus. The sequence goes on from JADBJO010011212.1 coordinate 52,131, forward strand.
CATATATTAAACTGATAATACATAAATATTTCTAGCTATTGTGAAAAAAAATAGAACGAAAACACACACACACACACACACACACACACACACACACACACACACACACACACACACACACACACGTATGAACATACACCTACACATGTACCACTGTTCATTTACAAACATACTTACTCATACACACATACATATAACATTACTGTACATTGAGATTGAGCCTTGAACATGCTGTATGAAGCTGAAAGGTTTTGATCTAAACTGGTGTTACTATATGGTTACCTTCAAAAAGATGCAATCTCGAAATGACACGTTTGTAAACAAGCGTACATCCTTACATCGCTATTAATCACTGTAGGTCATCAACAAGACACTGGTAAGGGTACCACTTTTCAAAGAAATCTGCAAGCCTCATTTCTTTTGAATAAATGTATTTTTTCACTATATAATTGTGTTTCAAGTCTCTCAGAAAGTGTGTTACATTGTGTTTGATCTTATTTATCCTGCATTTCTATATAAGTAAGTATTTTGCTATAAGATTAATCTGGTCAAAAGTGTCGTCTGCTTTTGTTTGGTCATCATTCATCCCAAACAAAATAAGTTTTACGTTAAAAATTTTTAACTCAAAACAGTGTTTGCACTTCTCTATAAAATCTTCTCCAAGTCCCTCCAAAAACATTGTGAAAAATCACAAAACCATAAGTAATATCTGGTTGAATCTTTTTCATTTCTACAAAAAAAGTACATTTGTTGCTATTGTAATCCTCATTTTCTTCAAAATATTGTTTTTAACTGAAATGTTATAACACAGTTTGATTTGGAACCACCTTAATCTGATTTCCTTTAGTTTTTTCATTTGTTTTGGTGCTCTATCCCAGTCCACATTGATATTCAGTATTTGCTCCCACGTTGCGAAAGCATTTATATCATATTTAATGACTGGCTCTGGTAAAACATCGTAGAAAGGTTTTGAACCTTTTTTTTAACATTTGCTATTATTTGTTGTGCGTTTGTCCTTTCATTGCATTTTCTATCTTTTATTTTGATATTCTTTGTAGCGAGGAAGCTTTTGATTCATGTATTCTAAATAGTTTACTTTGATAGTATACCTTTCACAGAAGCCTGTATAACTTAAAAAGCAACCCTTTTTATCAACCACATACCTTACCAGGAATGTGTTATTTGTGTCCACTTAGTATTGTTATCAATTCTAAACTTCTCATTGTCAAACAAGGGTTCCATTAATACTTTTGTGCTTTTTTTTACAGGCACGTCTTTGCAAAACTTCGCATAAGCTGCGAACACATCCTTCCAAAATATGTTACAGTTCTTTTTAAGTAATCTCAAAGGCCCACACCGTTCCAACGATTCTATCTCAGGACAATCCATAAACAGTTTTTTTCCCATTTGGATGTTCTCTTGAAGATCTTTTTCAACCATGTCATTTTAGAACCATATTCCACATTCTTTGTGTGAGGCAGACAAGTGTTGTGGCTGCCTTCCCAATCACCTTATCGATCTCAGTACAAGGGAGAGTTATTGATGATGGTGGACCCCAGGTAAGTGAATTGATGGAAGGCATCAAGCTCATTGTTATCAGTGCAGATGGCTGGTGGTGACGGCGTGCCTGACCCAGGACATTTGTCTTGTTTAGGCTGATAGTCAGATCAAAATCTTTGCAGGCCTGAGAGAAGCGGTCCATCAGCGACTGCAATTCTTGCTGAGTGTGGGTCGCAACAGCGGCATCATCGGCAAACAGCATATCTCTGATGAGGGCTTCGCGGACCTTTGTCTTTGCTGTTAGGCGGACGAGATTGAAAAGGCTGTCATCTGATCTGGTTCGCAGGTAGATCCCATCTTGCACTGTGCTAAATGCATGCCTCAGGAGGAGAGAAAAAAATATCCTAAAGAGGGTGGGAGCAAGGACACAGCCTTGTTTGACACTGCTTCATATGTGGAAGGGCTTGAAGAGGTTGCGATTAAACTGCACAGCCCCTTTCATGCTGGAGTGGAAGAACTCAATTTAGGTGTGCAGTTGAAGAGGGGGGGGGGGGGGGGGCAGCTGGTCTTTCGGAGAGTCTTGAAAAGACCATCTCTGCTGACTAGGTCGAAGGCCTTGGTGAGGTCGATGAATGCAACACACAGGGGGCATCCGCTGCTCTCTGCACTTCTCCTGGAGTTGGCGAAGGGAGAAGACCATATCTACCATGAACCTGTCTGCTCGAAAGCCACACTGTGATTCCAGGGTAGACATTCAGCTAGCTTCTGCAGGCGGATCAGGAGGACCTGAGCGTAGACTTTGTCACCCTGTACAAAAACAAGGGCGAGAGGAGCGACTGCGATAACAAGAGGCATCTCTCTTCCTAGCATCGTCGGCAAAGTCTACGTTCGGATCCTCGAGATCCGCTTCTCTCGTGTCCTGTGGTACAGCTCCCTCATTCCAGCACTGAGAGAGAACTGCCAGCAAAGGGTGCAGAAGGGTAGTCTTGTTGTGGTTGATGAGGTCTGGAGGAATGCCATTTTTGCGAGGTGCCTTGCCTAATGCCAGGCTGTCAATAACCTTGCCTTGCTAAAGAAGCCCCTGTGGCGACAGATTGATTCTTATCAAATATGTCACTTTGAAAAAGGATAGTCAAAAGACAGTCTTGTGTGTGTGTGTGTGTGTGTGTGTGTGTGTGTGTGTGTGTGTGTGTGTGTGTGTGTGTGTCAGTACAATACAATGTTAATCTGACAGTAAATGGTTTTAGTCAGTCAGTCAGTCAGTCAGTGTGTGTGTGTGTGTGTGTGTGTGTGTGTGTGTGTGTGTGTGTGTGTGTGTGTGTGTGTGTGTGTGTGTGTGTGCGCGCCTGTGTAATCTTCTTTCCAAAGCTGAACAGAAACTACAGCAGAAAGCTAAGTCTTCTGAGCCCAGTCTGGTGTGATCCCTTCTGACGTCACTGGCCATACAATGATGTCCTCAATGTCTTCACTGCCGTTTGAAACCATGGTGACCACAGACTTCATCAATCAGTCAACGTTGACCATGGCAACGAAAAGGACAATTAGGGCGTTTGCAGAAGTGCAGACTGCCCTTTCAGTTGAAAGGTAAGAAAAATGGCGTACATGTCTAGCATCGCTCGTTTTTCAATATTTTAGTTTTATTTTACAATATGCAGTTGTTACTGCATTTTGGTAAAATTGTTGATACAGACATGCCCTCATTCATATTAGCAAAATGCATGGATGTTGTTTTGGCAGCCTCATTGATTTCCAGATATTTTGTTTGTTTAAAGAAAATGTCTTACCAGTAAATGCGAACATAATGCCAGGCTAACAAAAACCTGCAAATTGATAAATAAACGAATAGATAGATAGATAGATAGGTAGACAGACAGACAGACAGACAGACAGACAGACAGATAGATAGATAGATAGATATAGATTTGTAAATACATAGATAAATACATGAAATAAATACATAAATAGATATATAGTTAAATAAGTAAATAAATAAATATATCAATATAATGACATATATTTAGAAAATAAATGAAAAAGAGAGATAAAAAAAAGTTAGCAAAAGTATCGGCCGTTCTAAAACCTCACACACAATATAGCTGTATGAATATCTAAATTAAAAAAAGTCCGCACAAATACATTAACGCACACCCATGTACGTACACAGCTATCAGATTGATATGCATAGACGTAAATGCATAAAACGGCGTAGGTGCATGTTCTTATATACACAAGAGAACACACAATTAGTTACACACACACACACACACACACACACACACAGCACACACGCACGCACTCACGCACGCATGCACGCACGCACGCACGCACGCACACGTCATTTGCTAATTCGATGTTAAAGGATTAATTCGCTATAGTTATTTCATATTTAGTAGATTCTCATTGACTTTCATATGTTCATGGTTTTGATATTCATTGTTTGATAATTATCCGACATTCGTATCCATTTTCCCTATGCAATGGTTAGATTTTAAACACTTGTACACACTCACACAAGAACCGACAAACACAGGTGCGTTCATATCAAACTTTTTCGTGCAGTCATCTCCCTCACACACTCCCTTTCCCTTCCTTTCTCCCCTATCCTTTCCCACCGTCCAATATCACTTTCGGTGAACAGACGTTAAACAAACAGACTAACAACAACAACAACAACAAAACAACAAAAACAACAACAACAACAACAACAAAAACAACAACAATACACACTGACATCCAAGTGTATTACCAACTGCCATCAGTGTTACGTGTTTAGTGTGAAATAAAATACACATACATTGAAAAAAAAATGAAGAAAGCAAGTGATAACAAAAATTATGATAAATTGAAATAAAATACATATTATGGATAATCAAAGAGAAAAAAAGGGGGAGGGGTGGGGGTGCCTTTCGCTGTCAAAAATGTATGAGCAGCAGCTAATGTGACTTTTGATTTAAAATTGTTAATATTCGTGCAGTACAGATTCATAAGCTTCTGGACTTTGGCATGGAACGAATTCTTTTGTTTAGGTATCTAGTAAACCAATATAAGCATGCCACATGCTCTATAAATATACATGCTTCATCTCTAAGTGATGCGAGGGCTTTTTAGTTTACAGTTTGCAATCTCTTTCTCTCAAACATGCTTATAGATTAGGTGTTCAGTTTTGTATTCTTGAATTCTATAGGAAGATTTACCTAGTAGTATTATGGGAACAATTATTTCCTCCGTTTTAGTGTTATCTGCCACACCAAAGAGAATTAGTTCCATTTGTAAATACAGGCGATGGCAGTTACGACATTATTCTTTTATAAACTGCTGCTAATCCCATCCATTATCCGGAAAGCTGAAATCTAATGGGCATTTCTATAGATAGTGCTCTGTCGACTTGTTTTCTTTGTGACGAAAACGACATTAATTGCTGTGGACTATAACCATGTTTCTTATGATATCATTCGTAGATAATGATTTGAACCCATTTCATTTTAATTTCTTTTTTTTTTTTTTTTTTTTTTTTTTAAGTTCTGCCTTGCAATCAACTGGAATGTTTAGTTTTTCTTCCCATTTAATATTAAATACCTCCACTTCCTCTAGTAATACGTCGTAACAAGGCAGATCCTTTAGCAGCTCTAACACTTTCACGGTTTTTTTTTGGTTTTTTTTTTTTACATGATCCACCAATGTTGTGATAAGATATATCTCTTTCTTTTCCTTTGCATTCTTGGACGGCTTGCAGACAACTTGTAAATTCGAAGAAGTTTACCCTCATTCCATATTTGTGTGCAAACGATCTGTAGCTAAAAGAATCGCCATTGATGATATTTAGCAAATCCTTAAAAAGGATATCGTTATCTGCTCATTTTTCTCAGGAAATGGTTCTTTTTCAACATCATATCAACTAAGAGAAAAGGTAGATTCTTACAATAACTAACATCCATCTTCTAGTTTAAATTGGCACTGAAATTTAGAGTGCGCCGATGATACGTCTTTCCAACATTTATTAAGTTCGCATTGTTCAAAATGTTCGGGTTCACAATTGTTCAGCGAGTCTGAATGTGGTTACACCGAATGTAGCATTTGTATTCATTTGGGGAAGGGACAGGGGAGGGGTAAGAAATAATCTTCCTAATCCAAGCAAGTTTTAGTGCATTTATATACTTTTCAATATTAGGTTTACCTATACCCCACTTTCTCAACACTGCGAAAAATATTTCCTCTTATTTTTACGGGTTTTGTTGTCCCATATAATCCATCGCACATTGTTTTTAGTTGTTTGATCTAACTGTTTAGAGGATTGAAAGTAATGTCCACAAATAAATGAGTTTTGATATAATTAGAGGCTTGAATACTGCAATATGATCGCAAGAGGTGTGTTGCAGTCTTTTGCAGCCTTACCATTGAAAAAGATTCTTTACTCCAGCAAATTTATCTGCTATGTTTATTCTATTATATTTCAGATATTGTTTGTAAACCACAGTGCTTGGATTTTTAATTTTGAGGGATTCCATTCCATTTTTATGAGCTAAAAATAACTGTTGACTTTTTCTTGCTTCCTAACTACAAGTGAAAAGGTTTCCTCAAAATTTAGCCTTAATCCCGAGTAAGATTCCATTTCTCGTAGTTTACCGAAACTACGTGACATGTGAGATGTGCATGCCCAGATCCGTCATATTGTGTATGTTTTTCGGTCGCCCTGCTAACGCTTTTTCCACGATTCTGCTCAAATCGTTTTAGAAAATCATAATCATCTGAGGGCCCAGGTTGGTCAGTCCAGCTCAAACATAATACTTTTGTATCAGTTATCATTGGTACATACATTGACACTTGTATTTTTGTTTTAGATTTACAGCGCCGAAACGCATACTTAAGAATAAGATAAAGCCAGGAGCTGTATTTGAGTTAAGATAATGGAGGAAGATGCATTGCCCCGTGATGACGAACTCGAAATGAACGAAAATGAAAAAAACATCATGCTCTTGACAGGAGAGTTCATCAGGCCACAAAAATTCTCGACACGAGACTGTATCATCCCCATATCTGAATGGGAGGAAATGAAGGCCCAAATGTACGCATTTTGGCATTCCTTACCAAGACACTTGCACAGGGAAGGGGGACAACGCAGATTGATGCCAGTGACGATACTGAGAATCAGGGGTGAAACATCCGACGATGACATGTCATACCGAAGAGGGGACTCCTAAAAAAAAAAAGAAAGAAAAAAAAAAAAAGCAAGGAAAGGCGACACCCTGACATGACGTGGATGATAGCTATGATGAAGACTTGCAGTCTCATTCAGGCCAAGAAGACAAAACAGATGATGATTCTGACACACTCTTCCAACTGAACAGGAGTATGAATCAGATAGTGATACTGGGCTGGAAATCAATAGCATGTTGGCAGGCATTGCTGATAAAATGAAATAAAAGAAAGAAAGAAAACTACCTGATAAAAAACTGAAGGAAAAAATGGGAAGTCATAAAAGACCAGAAAATTGCAATGTACATGTTTCCAGAGTGAAAGCAGAAATCTGGGCTATGATGGAGCGTACTTGCAAGACGAAGGATTTGAAAAATCCAAATGAACACACACACACACACACACACACACACACACACACACACACACACACACACACACACACACACAAATGCTGGTCAGAGCAGCTTGTGCCCTCACAAAGGTAGTAAACAGTTTGGTTGACAAATCATCTGCTGACACAAAGATATAGTAGAAAATGTCATTGACGCAATGGCACTGATTAAAAAAAAAACTTCACATGAGTTGTCCATGGACAGAACAGCGAAAAATTTTGAATGCACCAGGAATGAACAGAAAATATCAACAACAACAACAACAACAACAACAAGAACAACATTAACAACAACAGCAAAAAACACACCCTAGCTTCAAGTGACATTGAATCACAGGAGCGGACAACAAAAACGCTAAACTGTTTCTAGAAAAAAAAAATGCCGTCATTCCATTCATGTCGAGGCTTGTATCATTTTTCATATCTTTTCAAAACTACAGATGCTTCTTGTAGTGTTATCAGTCCTTCTGGGGCACAAGATTCTGTCTTTGTTAATTTTGGATGGTAATGCACATATGTGTTGATGTCCAATTCCTGTGTTTCTTACCACATATCGTGATTTGGTAAAAAATCTTTGTCTCTTTAAGTATGGCATTGGCTTCTGTTAATATTTCTCTTCCGTTTGAAATCAGTTTCATTTTTTTTTTTTTTTTTACCAGCAAAACACCCTTTTTCAAAGGAAAAAAAAAACTTGCGAATTTTTTTTATCCTTTGAGGCTCACTTAGTTCTCGATCTAAGTATTATACCCCTATTTTCTTATTTATACCATGGTTAATTTTCTTTTAATCTCTTAACATTATGGTGTCTGTATTATTCAGATGTATTTTGTTTTTCCAGTTTGGTGATGTCTTTTTCTGTTTTTTTTCTGTATATTAAATGCTTTCTTCTGATCTTTTATGCTAAAGGAAATGATCTGTGCTCTTATTTCCGTGAGAACTGCATCCAAAAGGAGCTGATATAAAATGGTGATCTGGATTTCATCATTTGGAATTAGGTCTATGATCTCTCAGTCATAAGGCATTGCTGCATTTTGTTTTTGTTTTTTTGCTTTTTTTTGGTTGTTTTTGTTTCCATTTCATTGATGAATTCCACATAGAAAATATCGTTCAGGAGAGAAGAGCTAATATTCCAAAAACGTCTGTGTCTGTCGTCAGGTTTGCATTCAGGGTTAATATAAACAACAGGATTTGTCATTTTTATATCCACATAATATTTCAGCATTCTTTACGAGTATGACCAGAGAGTCTGACTCTAGAATAGAATCTAAACGGCTCTGCTATAAAGGAATTTGTCTTCTCCAACTGTATCTTAGTACTCCACAATTGTGATAGTCTAAATTTGGGTTGCACACTGAATTCCAATCCCAAGCAATTATTACATTGGACATTTGAAGGTCTATTCTCTTTGTAAGGCTTAAAAAAAGATGGCTTATCTTTATATCAGGTCTGTGAATATTAACCAGTGTAATATCTCCACCCATTGTGCTCAATACCAGAATGATTGAATTTACTTTATTGTCTCTTATAAACTTCTTAAATTTTGAATTTAAGATTATTATTTAATGGAATGTCCATTCCTCGAAATCTAGTATTATTACATGCAAATGTATATTCATAGCCCCATTAGGATCTAATTTGACGTCCTAATTTGTGCCTAACATAGGCATTGTTTAGAAAATAGATTAAGTAGTGTTTTCGTCTTAATAACTAAAACACATCTCTCATATTCTGATAATTTCCTGACAAGAACATCAAAATCAGATGTAAGAGGAACTAGTTTTGTTGAGGGGAATTTTAATTTTTTATCTATGATTGATTCTTGAACAAATGTCTGAAAGAGAACGCATTTGCCAAACTTTATATTTCCAATATCAGATACAGTTAAAACTGTCTGGAATCAAAGAATAGGTAAGAGGATTGAAAGCATTCTACAACCCCGTGAAGTTGACACGTAAGGAATGCACATCTACGCAGAAACAAACAAGCAAACAAAAACATGTTTGCCATCGAAAAATGTCAACAAAACGAGAGAAATAAGGAAGTACTTCCGAGCATTGATGATCTTTTTTAAAAAGTTACCATGAGCAATGATAGTGCTGCAATTGAACACACCCTGACGGAGTAACTAAAGACCGAAGATGTGTATTCGGATCACACAAAGTATACCTGGGAACGTGTTTGTGAGCATTATTCTCTCCAATTTGTCTCCGCAATGATCACTAAAATGACATGGGAATATAAGCAGTTATGAAGTTGGTAGCATTTTCAAGTACAGACTTGTCTAGTCTTGATTTAAATGTGTATACATAGTTACATTATTTTTTAAGCAGTTCGGTGGATAACATCTGTGCAAATATATAATCCTAGATCTCAATTATTATAATATATGAATGACCTAAAGTTGTCTTCTACAGCTGTTTTAGGCAAAATAAATATTTTCAACATAATGCAGACTCAAGAACAATGTGTGTAGAATTCATTTAGCAAGCCATCGGACGTCGATCGCGTGCTTTTTTTTTTTGTGTGTGTGTTTGTTCGTATTGGTATTTCTTTCAATCTGAAAGTAATTTAAGTTTGTCTGGTAATGAATCTCAGACAATTATTTTCATCTGGTTTGCAGAACCTACATATTCGTCCTGGCAAGCGTTGGCATGGTGGGCAACTTTCTGTGCTTTGCTACTCTTGTTTTCACCAGTCTGCGAAACACTTCAGCTTGTATCTACATGGCTGTCATAGCTGTCCTGGACTCTATTATCCTTACAATTGCTGTTTGCATAGTGATAAGCCTGCAGATTGGTCATACTGCGTTTTTCATGCAAAATAGTTGGAACTGTGGCTTCTACTTCCTCGTGTTCTACTCTTCCATCCACTCTGCTGTCCTCATTCTTCTGGCTATGACTGTTGATCGTTTCATTGTTGTCAAGTTTCCGCTCAAGGCTCAGAGATTGTGTACTCCTAAATCTGCCATCAAAGTCATCATTGGGGTAGTAATATTTGCAGTAGCCCTCAACTTCCAGATCCTTTTCAACAGGCGTTTAGTCCCTGCTGGCCGACTTGATGATCCACTGAGATGCTGGTATCCAAAAGGGCCTATTGAAAATTTCATGGAGAAAGTATACACGATCATTGATGCCACCATCTATAGTTTTATTCCTTTAATTTCTCTGATCACTTTGAATCTTTTAATCATTCGAGAGCTAAGACGTGCTCGTAAATTCTCTCTAAGCAGTTCACAAAACGCCAGGATGGAGACTTTTCTTCCAACGCAAAGAAGAGTAAAGGTGGTTCCTATAATGCTAATGTAGACACGTCCACCAGGGAAACAAAGACTGCTAATAGTGTAACTGCATCCACAGTGAAAACCAAGGCCAACACTAACATCACTCTCATGTTGTTGTTGGTGTCCTTCTGCTTTCTGGGACTGTCGTCACCACTGGTGATCGTGCTGTTATATATCAAAGGTATTACGGACCGGCCAAAACCCTTGAGGGACGAGCCCAGGCTTTTACGATCCTCACATACGCAAGAATCGCAATGTACAGCAACCATGGTATGAACTTCTTCCTGTACAGCATCAGTGGCCGCCGTTTTAGACAAGAGTTGAAACAACTTCTGAAACGTTTGTGTCAGCTACGTTGAAGTGGAATACTTAGGACTGTATGAAGAACCGAAAAAATGACAAGGAAAGTAGTGAAAGTTTAAGGTATAGTACTTGAAGTGATAGCTGAAGAAGCAGAAAACAAAACAAAAAAACAAAACAACCCCCCCCCCCCCCCTAAAAAATTTTTAAAAAAGAAAGCAAGCAAATATCACTGGCAAGAAGGCCTAAAAACATGAGTCTGAGGATTTTTTCTTTCATAAATGAAACGGATTTACTGTTCTTGTAAGTCTTTCCCTTTCTTGAGATCAAGGTGTGTCTATGATTTGAAGTATAATGTATTTCCATCCTCTCTTTCGCTGGTGACTGTGCTCCCACCCGGCTAGGTAAACAGATGGGGTGAACTGTTTTTGTTGATTGCACATTTCTGTACGATTTGGATGAAACCCACAACTTTCTACGTCAATCCATTTTACCAATGGTCGCTTGAGCCACAATCATAGTGCTTGTGGCGTTGTTGAATTTGTGCATACACACTTTGCAATTTTTTTTTTTTTTTGAATTTTGGAAGAAGAGAGAGAGAGAGAGAGAGAGAGAGAGAGAGAGAGAGAGAGAGAGAGAGAGAGAGAGAGTATGTGTGTGTATGTGTGTGTGAGCGTGCGCGCGCGCGTGCGTACCATTGTGCGTGTGTCAGTGCGTGCGAATATGCGTGCGCGTGCGTGCGCGCGCGCGCGCGCGCGCCTGTGTGTGTGTGTGTGTGTGTGTGTGTGTGTGTGTGTGTGTGTGTGTGCGCGTGTGTAAGCGTGTGTGTGCTAGCGTGCGTGTGTGTGCATGCGTGTGTGTATATGTGTGTGAGTGTGTGTGTGCTCGCGAGAGAGAGAGTGAGAGAGAGAGAGAGAGAGAGAGAGAGAGAGAGAGAGAGAGAGAGAGAGAGAGAGAGAGAGAGAGAGAGAGATAATAGGTGCCTGCGTATGTCTGTGTCAGTACGTGTTTTTATTGTGTTTATAAGCATTTCTGTGTGTACTGTGTATTCGTGGATACATGTTGAAGTCAACATCGTGGCACAGCAAAAAAGATGTCACTTTATGTTTTTATTCAAACTGAATCCAACAAAAAGTCTGCAGTTGTCGGTAGATGGCAGACATCCTAACAGAAGAGCTGTGACCTGTCAACTGCAGACTGTGCACCGTAAGAGACCTGTCAACAGCTGATCACTGAAGGCCACCAGCCGAAGAAGACCCCTTACTACAGCTGTGTCAGTTCGGTGGTGGTCTGTAGTGCTTTTTATTGGCTCAAAATATTAAAGTATGCCCTCTACTGTAACTGTTTAGTCGCTCAGCTAGACTGAATTTAAGAAAGGATCTCTCTAACCTTAAGGCAGCGAGAAGTTGACAGTTTCTGTACCTTTATCACATGACATTATATCATCTTTATTTGAAACATTGAAAAGAGACATTCAAGTGACTTAGAACATGAAAGACCAATAGAAGGGCACGGAGGCTTTTAAAATTTGTCATCACTGGAAAAAGTCATTTTGGCTAACTTGTTCTTCAGACACAGATCTCTCGAAGAACTGTCTGGCATGCTTCCACTGACAAGTTTCCGATAAAGTCGACTTCATTCTAACCCCATGAAAATGGTTCTAGGTTTTCTATTTATTATAAATGAAACCCAAACTAGAACTAATCATGACATGGCATATATGACCAGTGGGCTCAACCGATAGAAAATCAACAAATGGAGCAGATCACAGACACGTACGATTCATTTTTGAAAAGCTGCAGACTCTCCGGATTGCAACAATGAAATGTATTTGTAGAGATGAAACTGGCATAAACATAAAGAAACTGATCGAAATGTATCCCATGCGATCACTATAGAATGTTTCCCAAACATAGTGAATGTTGTACATCTGCTGTTACTGCAACAATCTAGACAACTGAATCACAATCTCCATCAAGAGTCTAAAGAAAAGACGTGCACACACACTCCTGCTCGCAATTGACTCTGAATAAAAAAAGCTGAGACATGTTATGCCTTCTTTGCTTGTTCACATGAAGAGCTTGGGCAGTTAACCCAAAGAAAAGGTGATGAAACAAACATGATCCTGAATACACCCAAGTCCCATCACACCATGGCTGCACCGAGACTCATTACTTAAACTCGCTTTCTGTGTTGACAGTATCACGGTGAACAGAATTCAGTGCTCAGATATATTAAGAAAAAAAGCACTAGGCTGGGAAACCACCTCGCTCTAGCGGCGAAAAAAGACACATGCATGGGATGAATTCAGGAAGAACATAAACTCAACTTTCACATAACACCGTAATAGGCCTCTGAAGTGATGACCTCACTGATCAAGGTGGATGTCACTGCACGGAACGGAATCATGTTGCTGTTTCGATATAACATGTGAGTCGTGATATGTGGCAATAATTGCCTCCATGTTGTGTGGGAACTGTGACATAAGTCAGCCTTGTTGCCGAAAGTTCCTGATGTTTACAGATTTTCAACATTCTGCTTTTGGAGGAAAACCAAACATACAACTAAGCTCTCTTCTCTCTTCCTATTGCTATCTACATTTTTCTTTTCGTTTTCTTATACGTATTTCATTCACATCTTTACCCACCCCATTTTTCACTCTTGTTTTCTTTCGCATACATATTTTTCGTATTTTACACATACTTTGCTTCCTTCGTTTCTTTTATATACTTATTTTGTTTCTTTTCTTCTTCTCATTCAATATTACTCTTAACTTTTCAATGATTGATCATTTTTATTCCTTTTCACCTACACATGATTATTATTATTATCATTATCATTTTTATTATCATATATTATTATTATTATACCATTATCATTATTATCATTACTGTTACTCCAACTGCTGTCATATTGTTTCACATTGTATAAATGTCATTAGAGGTAGTGGCAGTAATATTAAAGTAGTTACTATTATCATTATTTCATAATTATAATTCTCGATGTTGTTGCAATTGTTGTTGTCAGTGATGGTGATGTTGTTGTTGATGATGATGATGATGATGTTTACATTATCATCAGCATCATCATATTCATGTTATACAATGAACTTCATGCCTTTTCTGAGTTTCTATGCATTTGTATATTTCTTAGACTATATCTTACTAAATTCCTATTTTCTATTTGATTAAGGACATTTTCATCATTTTCATGATAATGATGATGATGATGATGATGATGGCAATGAAAATGATGATGTTGATGATTCTTATTTGCTATTTTAAAGTATTTGGATGTTTTTGAGACTTGCTGTTTTATCTTATTTTAAGTTATACATGTCCATTTTCTATATCATCATCATCATCATCATCATCATCATCATCATCATCATCACTATTTTCATCATCATCATTATTTGCATTATTCTTAATGATGTGATTATTGTTGTTGCTATTGTCATTATATCATTATTATTATCATTTATTTATCTCACTACCTTTCCATTCCTATATTGATCTAATTCTTATTCTTTGTCATGTGTGCACGTTAAATGACACATAATTCAACCTCCATGAAAGGAATCTTTCAGCTTACACTGAGCCAAGTCGATACCTACTCTCTGAGTATGATGAACGCTATTTCACGTCAA
>JADBJO010011213.1:0-12500 GCA_016801955.1 Conus betulinus
CTTGCCTGGAAAAGGCCCCTAGAGGTCAAAAAAAGCGTCCGTGGTTTCTCTTATACCTGTTTTGGTCACTTTCGTCGGCTGAACTAATATTCTTTTAAATTTGTTTAAGTTATGAGGCAAAATTGTTGTTAAAACGGGGCCCGTATTTGAATTTTTCATTTATCGAGACCGCGAGGTGCACGAGATCAAGAATGTAATTATAAAAGTCTTACGGCATAATATGGTCAAACACGATTACCGTTTTTACATGCAAAAGTCCCCCACGCGTATCAATGATATTACCCATCAAACAACCTGAATGAACCAATTACAGAATATAAAATCTGTTGTAGTGCTTCTTGTTTTTTCATGTTAGAGTGGTCTTCGTTTGTCTTGCTGCCGAGGGTTTCGATCGTTTTTATTTTTTTTGATTTTTTGTTTTTGTTTTTTGTTTTTTTTTTTTTTTTTTTTTTTTCGTTTTTTGTTTGTTTTTTTTTTTTTTCTTGCTGTTTTGATTTTGGTTTTTGTGCAAGGAAATCTTTTCCATTTAGCGCAACAGCTGAAATCTATTTGACACAAACGTGTGGAAGAGTTTTATCTCCAGACGAAGTTTAGTATTGGACCAATTAATCAAAACAACGATTTGCATCTTCTGAAAACAATTCAATTAAATTGATTAGTTTGAGCAGGCAAAAGGCTATTCATTCATTGATTTATTGAAGTGTTTGATATGCCATTTGCGTATATGATTGTAGTGCATTGTGTAACTTCATGACAGATTTGTATGTGCGTGATTCAAACTTACTGACTGTAAATTTTAGTTCATCTATCAGAGTGGGTTTTATGCCAAATTTTCCCATCAGAGACATGTCCTTTTCTGAGGTGGGATCTTTTACATGTGTAAAGTGCATGCTGCGTATAGAACCTCAGTTTTATGATCTCGTCCAAAAGACCAGCTCCTAGATCACTGTAAATGGTCTCGTTAAACGTAAAGGTTGGGAAGTAGACGTTGGTGAGAGGGTGGGGGAAGGAAGGGGAGGGGGAAGGGATGTCGCATGCAAGATAAGAATCCTTCATAGACGCGGGTTTCTCTCGCATCTTGCTCAACAAGAAGATAGGAGAAGCTTGTCTCAACTGGCACATCGTTTAAAAAAAAAAAGAAAAAGAAAAACCTGAAGACCCGACTTCAGAAATGGTGGATAAATGGAACGTGACCCAAGGACGATATCGCGAAATTATTTGTGCGGATCGGGCCTGAATCTGGATCAAATGGCTGATCCAGAATCCGAACGCCGATAATACACTTTGGTTAGGGTGAACACGCAGAGCTTTCTTCTGGACAATAAGGCGCCCTAAATGTCAATAAAAGGTTGATGAAAATGTTGATGACAACGATGATGATAGTAGTAATAGAGGCAATAACATTACTTATCACAATACAATAATGACTTGTAGACAGCTCTTGACAGAACGTAGTCCTCCATCAAAGTCGAACGGATCTTGGTCCACTCTTTGATCGGGATTCACTCAACGGATCCCTCTACCAAACTAAAACGATGCGTTCATCTTAGGGCCTCATATGTTGTATCCTTTCGCCTAATTTTAGCGAAAATTGGTGTAGCAGATTTGCTCCCCCCCCCCCCCCCCCCTGTTTTTTTGTTTTTTTTTTTTTTTTTTTTTTTTCTTTCCCCATATACCTATCTTTTGATCCGGTTTCGTAATCCACACCCAAATTTGATGGCTTCGTTCTTGGGCCGGATTGCATCATTTTTGCCTAGCTTGGTTAACTTTGGTTTTGCAGTTTTTGAATAATCTTGCAAACGGGCAGACAAATGAACAGACTCGAATGAAAATGTAACGCTGGCGGAGGTCAGAGTAAAACCAAGACCCATCTCAGGTGATCTGTATCATGCTTGAAATGGGGACAGGATGTGGAAAAGGTATTCATGTAATCTAATCTGAGAATTCCGAAATAAAACGATCGTGTTAAATTCTGTGTGGTGAACAGTTTTTGAAAAAGTTTCTCGTGGACCAATCGTTTTGATGATTGGCTTCGTTCATACTAAACCTGCCAGCTGCCGACAGATATCACAACCCACGCACATCAAAAACACAGCCATCTGCGAGTTAGGCCTGGATACAAGCAGAGATTTGATTATCTGATAGGCCTACAACATGACAGTCTTTCAAAGGGGGTTATAGATCTAAATGTAGATTTAGGACCGGGACAGTTCTCGTGCAGCGAGAGCAAGAAGAACGTAGGGATGACCCCAGTTAAAGTTGGGCAACTGACGGACCAACTTAAGCTATACGTTCCCATGTAGCGCTTCTAGTGTCTCTGTTGTGGTGAGTTTTAACCCCCATCGTGAAAAATTGCGAATTTCTTTTTGAATAGCGTCTTCCACTGTGGAACAAAAGAATTCATTAGGCTAAGACTTAAGTCCCATGGGTCAGCCTGCCATCTGGTGTGTGTGTGTGTGTGTGTGTAAGTAGAGAGAGAGAGAGGAGGAGAGAGAGCAAATTTGCCGACTGGTCCTGGCTGACACTGGCTGTGGTCTGTGCATGAAAATCGTCAAAAGCCATGGAGGGAGAGAAGAAAGTCACGTGTGCGCCATATGCAGACTTTTTTCAGCTGACGGCAACTGGCAGCGTGTAGTAAGAATGCACCCCGACACGAACAAAATGCCGGACTGCTGGCACTTAAAAACATTCAATTTAGACCAAATCAACTTTCAGTTCCAGGCGCTCCAAAACAAACAAACAAAAAAAGCTGTTTTAAAATGATGTAACCCATCTTATATTACTGGCAGTGTCACATGTTGGGACCCCCCCTTTTTTTTTTTTTTTTTTTTTTTAGTTATACTTTTTCTTGTGGAGAAGTTAGAAAATATAGGATTTGCAACGAAGCAGGATCCATCATGTGATCTGGATCAGTTCCACGAATCTGCCCCCTAATACAACGGGCTTGTTCCTGAGCCACTACCATCTTTTGACGAAGTTTGGTGAAAAAGAGATTAGGCCATAGGCCCCGTCGTTTTTTGTGTGGTCATGCCTGCAAATCGGCTAAACAACATACACAGGGGAAAACGTAACCTCCTAGGCGGAAGTAATGATAATGATATTGATAATAACATAGCGACAAGAAAAAACAACAACAACAGTAACAGTAGTAATAATAATGATAGGAATAATTGTAATGATGATAGCATCACTTTGTACCTCTGTTCCCCAATGAAAGCATTCCACCAGTTAACTTTTAAGCTGATCCGATGCAGTCTAACAAGATGCGCGTGCCCTCGAGTTTTATCGATATATCTATCTGCCTTTAACTTCATCTTTGATATACAGCAGAGTAGGCTTACACGTATTTTACGATCTACAAAGTATCCGAGTAGGGAGACAAACCATCACTTCACTTGGCTCTTGCGCGTTTCTCCGATCGGCATTAGAAGGAATTATCTGAAGGTCGATCTTCAGGTCAATGGAGGCCTGTTGTATCACTGTGTCTGCCTCACGACTGTATGTTTCAAGGCACCACGAGGAGGAACGCATGGATCGTCGAAGACATATATTTGACCGCATATATTTCCATGGTTTGTTTCAAAGACGTTGATGAAAGCAGTCTTTATACCCTCTTATGATACGTTTAAAAAAAAAAAAAATTCTGAAATGGACACAGTCTTGGTGCTGTCCGATGATTTGCACTGAAGACATTTTTTTTAGATGGAGGCAGGCTCGGTCCATTACCGTGGTTTTGTTCTGAAAACGTTTCTGAGATTATGTACGCGAACTGCGCTGCTGATGTCTGTGTTGAGAGATGCTGAGATGTAGGTGTGATTGTTGTGAAACTCAAGTCATAATTCCATACCAGTCAGCCACGAAGAGGCATGGCAGATTTACGATCAACTACCTTCTTGAGATTGATAAAGCTGTGTAACGCATCATGTAGGCATTAAAAGGTGTTTCGCAGGCAGTTAGGGTAAAACAAGCCACACATCAGTGTGTGTGTGTGTGTGTGTGTGTGCGCGCGCGCGCGCGCGTGTGTGTGTGTGCGTGCGTGCGTGTGTGTGTGTGCGCGCGCGCGCGCGTGCATGTGTGTGTGTGTGGAATTACTTTAAAATTGTGCACCCCATCCCACCCACTTTCCATGACAAGCGCATCGTGCTCATTCTTTTCATCGGAAATGAAATGTGTTCTCCATTTCTTTTTACGAACAAGCAGAGGGCTGCATTTATTTTTGGTAGCATGTCTTCATTTATTAAAATATTCATTTGAATACATCAAAATATATTTCAAGTAAAAAAAAAAAAAAAGAAAAAAAACAATTCTTCTCTCAGGTAACTTAAACCTGTCTGTTGATCTATCGATAAATCGATGTTTCTGTGTTTGTCACTGTCTCTGTCTGTCTGTCTGTCTCTCTCTCTCTCTCTCTCTTCCCCCCCCCCCCCCCCCCCCCCCCCCCCCCCCCCCTTTATGCCCCCCCCCCCCCCCCCCCCCCCTTTTTCTTTTAATGTCTTTTTACCTTCTGTTTCTCCACTCGCACGCATGCACACGCACACGCACCCCCCGCCCCCTCCCCCTACACCTACACACACGCGCGCGCACACACGCGCGCGCGCGCGCGCACACACACACACACACACTGCGAGGAAAAAATCTGGACGCGGACGAGTGGATTTCTTCGCAACCGCCTTTTGTTGTTGTTGTTGTTTTATCTGGAGGATTGATGTGGAGGCTTAGGAGCCATACTGTGTCCACACCTCCTGATCCGTCCCAGGGGAAGAAGCAGTCTGGCTGGGAAAGGCACTTCAGCCCGTTCTGTGAGCGAGAGTTCACACAGTGAGATCCCAAAGAGCGGAATCTCGCGGTCGTCAGCTCTTGCATTGTTGCCCACGTAATGCGCATCTCCTTCCCTCCTCTAGTCTGTGGCAGGACAGTTAATCGATAGCTGACCCTCACGAGCAATGAGGAGAGATCAATGCTTGTACCAAGAATAGATGGCCGCCGCGTAGAACACGCCTGTCTTAGCGTTGTATTCGGCAAGACTTTGACTCTGGGCATGAATTGTTTGCCCGCTGGAAAGAACACTGGACTTGGCCAACAAACGTTGAGTGGGGAAAGTAGCAACCGTATTGATTGCCCTTTGATGGGCAAAGTTGCATCAGAAAATTACAAAATCAAATAGACTTTAAAAAAATATTCTGTTCTCTGAGTTTGCTTTCAATGTTCGCATGAGCTGGGAGTATGCTCTTTGTGTAGAATAAAATTAAAAGACCGAGGGCGACCCAGACCGAATGAAAACACGTGTGACCCAGTGGTATCGGAAGATGAGAAGCACATTAGGGAACAGTTAGAGTTAGGGAAGGGAGAGGGTTCATCTTCCAACTTTAATTTTAATGAAAGTTTGTGCGCGCGCGTGTGTGTGTGTGTGTGTGTGTGTGTGTGTGTGTGTGTGTGTGACATTCATTTAAAAACGGAGCGAGTGAGGGGCTCCCTTTTATTATTTTTTTTATTTTTATTTATTTTTTTTTATTTTTTTTATTTTTTTTTTTTTGCTGTCCCAACCTCTGCGCGACTTCAGAGGCAGTGCACCCACGCCGCTCATTCCGACACCCCGTCCACAACCACAGCCCGGTCGGCCCGGCCGCAGCCCCGGCACCGGCAATCCACAGGGAGCAGTCAATGTCAAGCCGTCAAGAGGCAACCCACCGGAGGAGACACTGCACTGCTGCCGAGTCACTTCGGTGGGTGTTCAGTGGCGCCTGTTCTGATCTAACATACGCAGGACACCACCTACTAGGGCTCCCTTTTATTTATCCTTTTTTTATTTTTTAGTTAGAGGTGCCTCTCATCTTCCAAATTTCTGTGAAAGCTGAGGGGGTAGAGGCGCACCATGACATGCCGTCCACATTTTGGGGCTTCAGATTTTGGGGTAGGGGCAGCAGGTAGTTACCCCTATTTTCAGGAGGAGGGGTGCCCCCCCACCTATCCTACCACAATCCTGTCGCCACTGTGACCATGGACAGCAACTATGGGAGATGCATTCGTCTTAGTAGGATTACGTGCCAAAGCACGCGTATGCACGCGCGTGCGCGCGCACTTACACACACACATATATATATATATATACACATAGTCATGAACACCCCCCCACTGCCCTCCCTTTGAGTTTCAAACAAAAAGCCAAGAAGAAAGTAGCACTGCCACGTAAATCTGTCGCAGGCGCGATTAGGCCAGAGTCATTTCAGCGTGGGGTTTAGGCAGGGTGTCTGCATGTTTTTCAGAGGTTAAGGAAAGGGGGGGGTCCGAGTTCGCAGACGTTGCGTGTTCGAAAATCCCGTTGTGCCTACCAAAATTCTCGACGGCCTCGTTTTCATTCAATGCTTATCTTGCGCCAAATTAGGCAAAGACAAGTGATTGCCTGAAGAAGACCTAAGAAGTCGAAACGCGTCGTGTTTTGGTTTTGTGATTCGTTTGTGCGCGTTGTTCGGCGGAGTTGCTATGAGTACTTAAAAACAAATGTTTAGATTTCAGCCTGCAGTCGCCTCACTTTGCAACTAAAATTGGCATTGTTGAAGCCTTTCTGAGTGTGTGTTGTCGTCCTGGTGAGTTCATCTGGCAGTGTGCGTTGGGTCCTCTCGGCCCACTCTCCCGACATGTTCATCGCCATCTGCCCGTATTGACTCATCTTTGGTGAAAAGTTGACATGAAATGTAGATGTCATTCATTATTGGAATATATGTTGGACGATTCAGCGGGGTGCCCAGGTTGGGTCGATGGGAACTAGAGAAGAGTGCTTGGGAGAGCGAAGACATCTGCCGAAGTTGAGCCATAGGGTTTAGACATTTCTGGATTCGCACTGTTTGCTCTCTCTCTCTCTCTCTCTCTCTTGTCTGGCTCCCGGCAAGATGTGTTTTGAGCGGCTCTGATAAATTTGAACCACTATCACCTGTATGCCCGTCGAAGGTCTTTCCCATGTTTTAGAAACTATACGCTCAGTGCTGCTCTGCAGGAAATGACGCTGTCCTCGTTCAAAATTGAGGGGCAGAGGCAAACAAAACGGTCGTCATTCGGCGGTTAACGACTACCGACCAGCCCCTGCCACTCGAAACGAAAATCACATTGCTGTTTACCGACGAAAATGTCCGTCGCGGGTGAACAGAAACAGAGCGGACAGCCAGAGAAAGAGACAGCAGTGTGAGCTTCTATCTTCTCCGACGAATTTACTTTTTTTTGCCGACGCCACCAAGCCTGTTTTATAACGACAGTGCTGGCAACAGCTAAGCTGTGACATGTTGCTGTGTGATAACCACCCCTCTCCCTCGCTAGGCCTATACCATTCAGCAGGATATTGACATAGGCAAGTGTTGACACTCTGCGACAGTCGCTTTCAATGAAGCCCAGTGCTGTATTTGGTGTCGGTCAAACCAAGTGTTGTTGTTACTCAAGGCTGTGCTGACGAGTCGAGTACAGTTATCTCTGAAGAGGACAGACCACCACTGACTGAAAAGGCCAGTACACAGTGCAGGACCGAAGATGAAGCAAGTAGAGCTAATCATGAATTACAAGGAAGAAATGATCCGAGGATGTTTTCTAGAGAATGATCCATAGAGTAATCCTTCAGGTAACGTGACAAATAGCGACACACTGGCATATTTACTGGACATGAGAAAAAACATGGACAGTCTTTCCTATACTGATAGGGTGACGTGAAACTTGACTTCCAAGAGCACAGCTGTCAACAACGGAAATGTTGATGACTGTGGATAAATTTGCTGGTGATCATGTTGATCGTAACATCAGTGTTCAGTTGGACAACTCATTCCGTGATGTGGTTTTTATCAAAAAGAACTCAGAAGGTAAGGATTGGTAGTTCCTTCTCTCAAAATGCTGGTGTTATTAGTGGGATACCACAAGGCAGTATTTTGGGACCAATATTATTTATGGTGTTTATAAATGATCTCCCTGTAGAATTAAAGAGTACATGTAAAATCTATGCTGATGACACAAAACTTTATAACTCTTCAGAATTGCATAAGGAATTACAAAAACGATATTGAAACATTAGTACAGTGATCTGATACTTGCAACCTATATTTTAATGCAGAAAAATGTAAAGTACTTCATATTGGTAAAACAAACCCACAAAAGGAGTATATAATGAAAATTGGAGACAAGGAATAAAAGTATCAGAATGTGAGGAACAGAAAGACCTAAGTGTGATTTTTGACAAAAATTTGCTATTTGACAATCATATTGTAAATAGTATTAATAAGGCTAACAGAATTATTGGAATAATAAAAAAGAACCTCTACATTTATAGAAAATGACACTTTTTTACAATTATATAAGGCACTAGTTAGACCTGTTCTTGAATATGAAACACTGTACGGTATCCAATGCTAAAGAGACAATCAGAAGCTCTAGAACAGGTACAAAGAAGAGCAACCAAGATGATTCATAATATAAAAGATTACTCATATAAGGAAAGATTAAATATCTGCAACATCCAACACTTGAGGCAAGAAGAATAAGAGGAGACTTGATTCAAGCATACATGATATCTAATGGATTGATGATGTTGATAAAGCATGCTTTTTTTGTACTGCGCAGAAGAATATTACAGTGAAGATAAGATATTTAAACAATATTCCAGAACTAATTTTAGAAAATTTCCTTTTACTAATAGAGTAACCAGTTTTTGGAAAGAACTAACAGTTAACATCAAACGTGCACCTAGTATTAAATGTTTTAAGAACCTCATAGATAGACATGAATTATTAACTAAGATTAAATATGAATTTGATGGATGATAGGACTGAGCTAGCCTATGACTGGACCTACGGTCACGAAAAAAAAAATATATATACATACAGAAGGGGCGTACAAAGCCTAAATAGGCTAAGTTGTTTTTGATACAATGCCCCCGATCCTGATCCTGATCCTGGTTTCCTCATCGCGATGTTATTTTTATGCCATGTATTAGATGTTTTTTTTTCACACTTATTTTTTGAACAGCCCGAGTCCCCACCGCGCTCCCCTCATGAGAATGGACTTTGCAAGCTGATCTCAATAAACCATTCATTCATTCTCTCTGTCTCTCGCGTGCGTGCTCAAAGTGGAGCCGTCGGCCGACGCGAGTTCTACCTTGCTCTTCTTACGCTCACCATAAAAATGGGCTTCTCCTGTGCCCGTGTGAATGAATCTGTTAAGCTAGCCTAGCTGGCAGTCTTGTAACGTGTACAGTGAGATAGCTCCCCCCCCCCCCCCACCCCCACCCGTTACCTCCTTCTCTCTCTCTCTCTCTGGAGATGGTTTCCTCCACAGTATAGGGGATCAGCAGTGGGTGTATATTAACACTGGTCTGCGATATTTCTGTGATGTGGTCCGTATTGTGAAGTTGAACGCTGAACCTGAATGGCAGACAAAAACTTGTATAATAAGTAGGTCTGCTGGATATGGGCGTTGTGCCAGCTCAGCTGCGTTAACGTAAGGGAAGGCGGGCTCGGTGCAAGCAGCAACCGTAGGCAGCGAGAGAGCAGGTGGTGGTGGTTTTTGGTTTTTTTGTTTTCTCTCTGTGTGTGTGTGTGTGTGTGTGTGTGTGTGTGTGTGTGCAGGCGTGTGTCTGTGTGACAACAGTAAGTGTGTGCTCCTGAACAGACGCGTGTGGCTGTGGATGGTAATATATCAATGCGCACTATGTGCAGGTGCAAAGCACAGAGCGGAAGTCAGTCAGTGCTGAATGGAAATCGTAGCATTCTCAGCGCTTCGTTGCACACGTCTAGCCGATGATGGGGGGAGGCGGGAGGGGTGGGTTGGGGGTGGGTGGGGGGGGGGGGGGGGGGGGGGTTATGGTCAGCAGGAAGTAGGCGTCTGACTTGTGTGGGGGCTGTGCGTATTGATTATCATATCGATTTATATTTGTTTTTTGTCTCGTGTTGATAATTTTTTACCGATACGTGGACGACTACCAATGATGATGAATGACAGTGCATACACACTCAGAAAATGCATGTCCAGTAACACACACACACGCACGCACACACACACGCACACACACACACACACACTCACTCTCACTCACTCACTCTCACACACTCACTCACTCACACACACACACATGCGCGTGTGCGCGCGCGCACACACACACACACACGCACGCACACACGCACACATATACAGAGGGAGAGAGAGGGAGAAGAAAAGATCGCAGAAAACACTAACCAGGTTATGAAGTAAAATCAGAATTAAATTTGGCTATGATTACGCAGAGATTTGTCTGGAGAAAAAGAAAACAGTTGAAGTCAAATTACATCTGAATTAAATGTGATATGCATTCATCAGTCTGTAGAAGGAATCCTTTGTTTTACGTGTGTTCACAAATTTGTGATTATATGAACAAACAAGCTGTGCGCGCGTTTGTGTATGGGTTCCTACAACATGATACGCATTAACACTTGTCGAGAGTCGAACTTTTCTTTTATTTCTCTAACATGGCTGCGTCGCCCGCCAAAACGTTCACATCCGGGTTCTCTCTCCTTTACATATTATAAATATGACCAGTGATGTAATATCTATAAATAGATTACAGTCTGGAACATCTTTCCCTTTTTTTTTTTTTTTTTTTTTTCAAAAGAAATAAAGTTCTCGTTAATTTTCGTTGTCTCTGTTTGTTTGTGAATCTTCTACGCCGACAGTATATCAGAAACTGAACAAATAAAATTTCAGTTCAAACTTTCTCCAATTTAAACTTTCTAAAGGATCAGCAATCATCATGCATGCATACTTCATTCGCTCACACAGTCTGTATAAGTATTATAACGCAGTCAGACTTCAGTCATTCGCTTTCATGCCCAGTTCTCACATTCATACCTCTTATTACTCCAATATTTTTTTTTTTTTTTTTTAAATTCTATACGCACTGGATAGAAAAAACAAAAAAAGAAAACAAAACATAATTTAGCTTCATCCGGATCAGCACCGTAAAGTTAATCATTCACACGTATTAAACAAACTGAAGGTTGAAAATACTTCTTCCACAGAAATGAAATGAACTCCACCTGGCTTAAACAAATGCAAATGGCTCTCTCTACACTGAGCCTTAAACTTTTAAACTGAAATAAAATACTGCAAAGCTCCAACTACACCGAGCTTGCAGAAAACCTAAAAGGCCATCAATTGCACAAGCTCCAACTACACTGAGCTTGGCAATATAAAGCAAAGCTCTAGCTACACAGAGCTTAAAAAAAAGAGAAAATTTACGTCGTGATCCTTCCTTCTTCCTCCCGGAAACGTTTTGCGGTTTCCTTGCGATGTAACCACGGCTGGATCTGGTGTTATAGTTAGTTGACTGGGATGGAGGTGAAGGTTGTGGAGACGGTGGTGCTGGCACTGCTGAGGGATGTTGATCTGGTCCCCCATCGTCGTTGCTTGCTGGCGGACTGCCACTGGCTGGCACACCTCCGCTGGCTGGCACACCTCCGCTGGATTCCTTTGGCAGCGACTGCAGGTGTTTACGGTTGCGTCGAAGGACACCTGCTGGCGAGTTGACCAGGTAAGTGCGATTTTCCGGATCTGCTGCGACAACAGTTCCTTGGGCCTCCCATTTTCTCTCATTGTCCAGTTTTATCAATACTGGATCTCCTGTTTTCAGCACTGGGGAGACTGACTGCACCATGCTTGTGATCATAGTTCAGTTTATATGCACGCTTGGTTTTTCCCTCGTCTGCCGCTCGCACATCTGCGTCCCTCAGCGGATTAGGTTGTAGAACGTCTGGGAGAACTGGAACCTTAGTTTTCAGCTCTCTTCCCATCAACACTCTGGCAGGACTGGCCCCGGTGCTAGAGTGTGCAGTCGCCCTGTAATTCAACAGTGCAATGTCTGGTTCAGGCTGGCTCAGAATTTTCTTGGCGATTTTCACGGCTGATTCTGCTTCGCCGTTGGCTTGAGGGAATGCAGGACTGCTGGCTTGTTGCGTGAAGCCGAATTTCCGCGCAAAATCACGAAACTGACGACAAAGGAAAGGTTGGTGATCTGACACAACCACATCTGGAATCCCATGAGTTTTGAAAACGCCACGGAACTTCCCTATGACAGTTTCTGCTGTTTTGCTGTGTAGGCGGACTATTTCTAGCCCACCTGGTAGTAATAATCAACAACTACCAGATAGTCGTTATCTTGATGTGTGAGAATGTCTGCTCCAAGTTTCTGCCATGGACGCTCAGGTAGCTCAGTAGGACGAAGTGGCTCATTGCGTTGCGCTGGCCTGTTTTTCCTGCATTCTCTGCACTTGTTTATGTAGTCTTTGATATCTCGCCGGAGACCTGGCCACCAAACAGAAAGTAGTGCTCTCTCTCCTGGCACTTGTGAATTCCTTGATGAGATTCATGCAGTTTCTCAAGGATGTGCTGACGTTGTCTTGCTGGAACAACAATCCGTCTTCCATGCACTAGCAAGCCATCTATGAGAGATAGCTCCCCTTGTGCTTGCTGATACGCCTGCAGCTGAGTGGAAACTGTCT